>QLOM01001956.1:0-36939 GCA_003313785.1 Termitomyces sp. MG148 | reverse complement strand
ATATATGTAGCCCAATCGATTCAAGGTGTTGAATGGTGGATTAGGAGGTATCATCGCAGGCTTGAAGGAGATGGAGAACGATCGAGTATCTGGAGTCAAGTTGGTTGCGCGCCCATGGGAAATGTAAGAAGGACATTGGACTTGGCAAGTCTAAAATGGACAAGTAAACGAGTGAAAGGACTTGAATTTTATAACTGGGAAATTTTGTCTAACATGAAGTCATGAATATGTTACATTTACAACATAAGTGACGGATTAAGTATTTAGGACTAAAAGATACATTTATCACTTGTTTGGTCTTCTAGGTAAAGATAAAAAGTTCTGTAATTTGAATCTTCAGTCGTCCTCCTGATAATCCCGTCGCATTCATAGTTCTCTTTCCTTTATATGAATACTGTTGTAAATTGTATTCATTCGTTTGTTGCAGTCGAATGCGCTTGATAGTCGCACCCTGAGAACACGGAAGAGACTGATTGAACGTCATAACTATCAGACTTGAGACTGGATGTTCTCACATTCAATAGGTGTTAAGCTAGTGACAGTGTAGTTATATATCTGAATATCCTCGCGTTCAATAGGTTTTAAGCTAAGGAACGCAGGAACATCAGGGCTGAACTTGTACAATCCTAGTTATGACGTGGTCGCCGTTCCGAGTCGGATGACATAGTCAATTTTCGTCCTCTGGAGTTCCGTGGCATTCTGAACCCCACGGACCTCAATGCATGTGCATGTAACTGTCCTCACGTATAATACCAATTCTGAACCCATGGACCTCCAGTGCTCGTCATAAGTCAGTCTCGGATTCTCTCGACAACATTCCGACGGGGGTGAAGTGATATTACTACAGTATACACTTGGTAAGCATAAAGAGAAGAGCAGGCACAAGGGGAGCACGGCAGTATTCGACGCCTCTATCCCTACGTCTTCTTCAGCTGTTCTTTCCTCGGTGTCGCCTTCAAAGCAGCTGCGAAAATCCTTGGCGACTTTCTCATGGACACTTTGGTTCTTTGCTGATGTTTTATCTTGTCGTCATATCCCATACCCTCATATGGCTCGAAACTAGGATCAGGTATGCCCCTCTTGGCACAGGCGTTCAGAGTATTCTTGAATTGTTCGATATAGTCTGTCCTCTCGAGCCCCCCATACTTGTTATTAGGGACCGGGTGGTCCTCGACTAGACCATCTTCTCCGTATGTATTCAACAATTTCCAAAATCGAGCTTTACACTTTAATGCCTCGTCGAGATTTCTGCCGACGTAAATTTCATACCACTCAGTCTCTACAAAATTTGTGAGAACCACCGATATAAACCAGTATGCAAATCAAAGCTTACCTTTACCAGTGGCTGCAGTCCCCATGACTTCGATCGAATTAAACTTTGTGCCCGCTGTATGAGCCTTATCTCGAACCAATTTCTCCATCTCCCTCAGGATGGACAACTGCATCATTTTACCCATTTTAGTGACGGAGTCGTCGACTACGTCGACTCTGTGCGCAAAGACAAAGGACGGGTTATGGGTCGAATAGTCTTTGTAACGGTCCTCACTTCCATCTCCGAATTTGAAATGAACGATGTAAGATCTATACTTTGGGTCCTGTCCGAGAAACTCAGATGCGAAAGTAGACACAGACTCAGTGTAATGACTCACATAGACCAAAAATCTGTTCACAGGAGACATAATAGCGTATGATCCAGAGATCTGTTCTATAGCCTGGTCAACTGCGTCTGGACTGGGTGCCCTCGATTCTGTCGGTGTCACAGGTGGTGGTGTTACGGGGGGCAGAGTATCTTGATTGCTGGCAGGCACTGAGGTCTGTTTTGTCCGAGGGCCAGAGCCTTGGGGACCTGAGGCAGAACTTTTGGGTGCTGGAGGAAGTGGTGCGGCAAAGACAACATCACATAGTATGGCAAAGATAGCCGTGACGGTCAAGGGGGAAGTTAGAAGGCGCATTTAAAGAGTTCCAGAGAGGCGTAACTTTGAAACGATCAACGTTTAGATGAAAAGACCAGCTCTTCGTGTTTCTAAGGAGCCAGGTGCACCCTTTTATATGTAAAAATCACTTGGCAGTCGCAGTATTCCATTTTTTTTTGATTGTATCCATGCGTAGGAGTAAATATCCGATCCAAGTCCAGCCAAATACGATATTGTGAGGGTACATTGTGTGTCCAACCATGTAGTTCACATCTTCCTGTGATTTGTAGGTTCCTGTAGGTCCTGTTGCGGCAAAGATCCTGTGATTCTTACTTAACTCTCTTCTTTCAGTTATGGATCAAGTCAATGAATCAAACGAGCCTCAAACGTTAAAGAGGTTGCCTAGATAGAAACTCTATAATTGTATCATTTGGCCGATGTGAT
Organism: Termitomyces sp. MG148; assembly: GCA_003313785.1. NCBI lineage: Eukaryota > Fungi > Basidiomycota > Agaricomycetes > Agaricales > Lyophyllaceae > Termitomyces > Termitomyces sp. MG148. Next base: position 34,582 of record QLOM01001956.1, on the reverse strand, counting down.
ACAAAGCGATGATCGGGGATGATCGGAAGTCAAGCGCGCTAACCCCTGATTAATGATTAACCAAGCCAAGCTCTTCTAAAATACTCAGGAAAGGGTATATCAGAATTAGAGTATACGGCCTCATGAAGAGCGACAAAAGATGACTCACTAATCCAGTACTTTTGTACACTCGCGCACAAAGTGCAACCGCTTGAATGCATAAGCAAGTGATCCCGTTATTCCGGCGGCAAAGCGACGATCCACTAGTACTTTTGTGTTTTATAGGATCATTGATGTTAAAGCATCATTCTCCATTCTCGCTTGCCGTACTGTTACTATCCCCTACAGCGTAGTCCGCGTGACCCAAGGCAGCACTATCAGGTCGTCTTTCATAATCTGTTGAATAGCTAGCTTTTGCATCGTATGACAGACGTGACGGGATAGTGAAAAACCAAGTCGTCGTCCAGAAGGGACTTCATGATTCCCCTTAACTTCCTTGCGATTTTGATCTGAAGTGTTATTGCTGCACTCTTGACGAATTGCGACGAGATCAAGGTGAGGTAAAACTAGATATGAGCTGAGACTCATTGATGAAGGGCACTTAAACATGCCAAGATGTCTGACATAGGGCATGCATGCCCTGGGGAAGCCGCACTACAGTAACGATCAGGGTGGTCGTAGTCCTGCACAGCTTGTCATGGTTATAGATATCCTAGCTAGTCTGTCCTACCTATAAGTAATGCTTTTGCTGCGGCTTCTCCATCTGTCGACTATATACGTGCATGCGCCAACTTCATCTAAAGTGTCAACTACAACTATCTCGACGACTAAAGCAAGATCATGAACTTTCTGTGTCACCCAGTTAAGCAAGGTTGGAGTCGGAACAAGAATAATAGATGTCAGATTCGGGGCTGTCGAGATAGCGATATTGATGTCCTCGAGACATACTCGTACACTGTATGCCACATCCATCTCCAGTATTGACAATTCCGGAGCCCACACGCACGATGGCAGACGTATTTCTTCGTCTCCTCCATCCAAACCGACAAACTTCAGGTTCGAGAAAACAAGTCCAGAATTAGCCATTTGGCATAACACCGGCCTACGGACACACACGGAAGTAAGGGCTGATGCTGATGAGAGTAGTAGTATCCCACAGCCATCAGTAACAGGATAGCAACCAGCCTGGAAGAGTACATTCTTGAGGTTTGTGCATCGGGAGAGGAGATGCTTGCAGAGGCCAAGGTCCGTCCTGCGAGGAATGAACACATTGCGAACATGGGTTGCAAAGAATGAAGCGGGACGCGTCACAAGTGTGTACTCGAACTTTTGGTGGTTGCATACTATGCTCTCACTTGATGACCCAAAGAAGTCACAAGGGTCAAAGAACAGAGTCTCGTAAATCATGGATTCAACGCGTCTCTGTACCCGTCTACAGACAAGGCTAAGAATGGGGGCATATCCGGGGAAGATCAGTGCTGCCCATTCGAATATTTCATCTTGTAACTCTGGACTGATGTCAACCAGCTGCATCATGCGCTGAGTAATCCGTCAGAAGAGATGTGATGGCCTGTCAAATCGTGACTCACGTAGATAGTCGTTGAGAAAACCAAGTGACAGCTCGTTCGCTGGCTGACTGGTTTTTGTTTTTGTTTTGTTTGGGTTGATTGGTTGGTTTACCGTTTGCGCTACGACAATTGTAACCTGTACTGCATATGTCGGTGTGATGAAGCTATCAGTAGAACTTACCTACTCTCTGTTGCTCTTGGAGTATCGTGTCGCGGAGGTAAACGGGATAAGTGATGATTGTAGCCAGGGCACGAGTCAAGTACTTGGTCCAGATCTGATATACAGGAGATCGGCATCAGCCGTCCTCCCTGATGGCATCAATACTATCCCCCACCGTCATTCCGGCCACTTTGAGGGCAGCATTCCGTCTGTCACGCTTTGTCAGCCACCCTTCAGTGGCATTTAAGACTCCGCTCTCACCATTCCATCGAACGTCGTCCTACAAAGTAGCGTGTCCTTCCCTCAAGAATATTGAAGCGCCGCCTCAGCAGCAGCGGCAAAGTGTGACACAGCTCATCCTCCTTCCAAAAATAGACATCTGGCAATGATAAGGCAATAGCTCAGGTTTGCACTGAACAATGTCATTGATACAAGTTGTAGAAGCAACTAAACATAAGGTATAGCTTTGATCTATAATATATAAACGCAATCATTTGATTTAGAGCAGATATTCTTGAATCTAGCTCAGATGACAGAATGATGGTAAGACCCTGAAAGTGGCCGGAATGATGATGGGGGATAGTACCACACACACACCATGGAGGCCAGAATCAAATAAATCAAATAAAAATAGGTAAGTTGAATCGAGGTTCTACTTACAGAGTCTAAGGGCCTGTTTGGCAGACCTGCTCTGTGATGCAGCATTATGCAACTATACTTATATTGAAGTAGTATACTGGAGTCAGAAGGTCAGAAGATTAGATTTATTCAACTAAATACAGAACATCATACCTGGAGTCAAAAGATCAGAAGATTACCCGACTCCAGGATCCAACTCCAGGATACACTGGAATATTTAACTGTATGTTTTGCTGAAACAATTATGGCAATGTGAGACAGAAATATATTGAATGGAAGGCTAAATAGCCAAGACTTTTGGAACACAAAAGAATATTGGGAAAACAATGATGTAAAGTTATCATGTACACGTTAACTCAGGCTGATGCAGTTAAGTGACAATATCCTCAACACTCCCACTTGTCACTAATGTAGGCATGACGACTCCCAGTTTTAAGCAATGTTTTTTGAAAGTTTTGCGAGGTAAGGCTTTGGTTAATGCATTGGCAACCATATCATGGGTGGAGACATGATTTAATTTGATGTTACTGCGTGAAATGTGTTCTCAAATGAAATGGAAGCATATGTCAATGTGTTTAGCATGAGAATGATTGACAGGGTTTTTAGATAAAGCAATGCTTCCAGTGCTGTCTGTATAAATAACTGTGGCTTTCACTTGACAATAGTCCAGATCATTCAACAAGTTACATAGCCAGATAGCCTCTCATGTAGCATTAGCAGAAGCAATATATTCAGCTTCCACTGTAGAGGTAGCAGCAACCAGTTGTTTCATAGAGGACCAAGATATAAAGCTTCCATTCAAATCATAACACCATCTGCTGATAGAACACCAATCATACCCAATTTGCATCACTAACTTCATTTCACCATTGTGAAATCCTCCCAATTTTAGGCAAAAAGATTTAGTTCTTTTGAGGTAATGCAGAACTCTTTTGCATGCAGTGAGATGTGGTATCTGTCATGACCCACCCAATAGCCCCAGGCCAGAACACCGGGCCCGGGCCACCAATGCAACTTCGGCAACCACTCACATGACCACCAAACCCCAGGACGAACCCAACCAACCCCAGCACAGCCATCACATCACTCCCCAGCAATCACTAGCGCTTCTTTTGGACATTACTAATAGCCCCAGCGCTTCCCGAGATATCACCAACAACCCCCAATGTTACATGGGAAACACACGTAGGCCCCTTACCCTTTGCTTAAATACTACCACGACAGGCTTACCTATAAAGAGCAAAACCTCATCCCAACGACGAAACCATCGTATACGCTGCGCTTTCATAATTGCATAATGGGTTTGTTATCTATCTACATTTCAATGTTGCAATAGACTGTCAAGATCTTTACGCTGTCTCCTGAGGATGCACAACCAGCTTCACGCCAGAGACCTGGTCAAGTTCCAGCCTCTTCAGAGCACCTACGATCCCCGCGAGGCCACCCGGAACGACTTCAGTTCTGTTCGGCTGGAATAAGATGTTTAGTAGATATTGACTGATATATCTTATATCTAAATCGAGATACCTTGATGTCACCCGTCTCCAACAATTTCATGAGGCTTGCATAGAACTGCTCTCCCAGATCCTTGGTATGAGGCAAAGTCCACATGCCAAGGCAAGTAAAAACGTTCTTGCCCTCTACTGCCTGGATCACGGATGGAAGAACAAGAATGAGGGTCCCGCCGTTAGCAAGGATACTATAGCCAGTCGCTTGTGTGTCGGGGAGAGAGACTGCGTCGTATACGAACTCAATCGGTTTTGAAGTGATCTTGCGGATCTCTGCATCGAGCTCGGCAGTAGGTAGTTTGCGATCGATGACGTTAGTCGCTCCAAGGGATTTGAGGAAGCTGTCATGCTTGGCTGAAGCGGTGGTGATGATGGGCGAGAACCCAGACAGTCTAGCGAGCTGAATCACTGTATGTACATGACAAGTCAGACGCCAAGCTGAAGAGAGGGAATTTATGGCCTACCGAACTGTCCAACGGACGTGGCACCACCGAGAATAACTGCGGGCTTGTCTGTGTATTTTCCTCGTCCAGACGCATCGAACGGAGCTGTGAAACCTGCACCGTGAGGGGGAGGCAAGTAGGAACCTGCTACTGCAGCTGCAGCAGCGACGGGAATCGAGGCTGCTTGATCAAAGGATAGGTGGGAGGGGATCTAACGGATGTTATGAATATTACTATCAAGAGAGTGGATTAGAGACATACCTTCGCGGTTGTAGCTGCGTTCGCAAGGGCAAACTGTTGATATCCCGCCATATCAGCTGCCCATGAGCCCTGGAAAACGCTGATATAGCGTTGAGAGACTTATCAGTGTGATCAAGTATATTGACGTACACTCTGTCCCCCTTAGCAAATTGAGACACGTCTTTGCCAACCTCTTCAACAACTCCCGCGATGTCAGTCCCGATGAGGGCAGGATAATCTTCGATGAAGATGCTGTACTTCTGGATCTTCCAGTCTACTGGGTTGAGTGCGGTCGCTTCAATGCGCACCAACAATTGACCATGTCCGGGTTTAGGGATATAGTGCTCCTTGAGCGTGAACGGCGCAAATTTAGCATCGAGAAAAAGGGCTTTCTGAGTGGGCGACATGGCGAGATACAGTTTCGATTGAGGGAGGTTGACAGGTGCGGTCCGTTATATATTTCAAAGACAAGGATTGGTAAGACGTAGAACCCCCGATCCCTTGATGACTGAGAATTTGCGCATGCGTTGTAATGAGGATTGGTAAGACGTAGAAGATCCCTTGATGACTGAGAATTCGCGCATGCGTTGTAATGAGGATTGGTAAGACGTAGAACCCCCGATCCCTTGATGACTGAGATTTCACTCTGTAGGGCGGTCTTTGACCGCAGCGCCCGCTACTTGGATGCGGAAACACTCGGAGCGATCAAGCAAATGAGTTTTGATTGTACACCCAAAGTAAGTAACGAAAAATCGGGAAAGACTTTGAAAACACCGTCTCTCGAGACGACTCTCAGGTGCGAGAAGACTACGCTTTGCAATATAAGAACCCATGAACGAGAGACTAGAGGGCTACGTACAACAATCTTAAAAAAAACATCTACGGCGGCACTAAACATGAATAGAAAGAGAAACAAAACAAAACTGTTTTGCCTTTTTGTTTTGTCATTCTGACGCAAGAATGAAAGACATTGATACACTCGATCAGCATTCAGAGTTCCAGACTATTCACAAAAGGGGTAAAACAAAAGAAAAATCAATAAATCAGGCTACAAAAATCTACCACAGGAGCTTGATAACACGCCACGCAAACGCTTTAACCGAGTTTCGTATGACATATGTGCTTTGTCAAGACCCAAGCTCACACAGAATAAATGTAAGTCAACAACAGACATTTCCGCATATGTTAAAGTACTTGCTGCCGCAACTGAGATGGTGTAACAGACAATGGCAGTTTAACGCAATTGAGGGTACACCATTTACAACACAAACCGTTCAACAGATAATGAGCCAACAAAAGACGACATTCCCTGAGGCTTGATAACTTTTGCACTTGATGCTCATTCATATAATGTTCCAAAGTGGCAGAGTCAGCTTCCTCAAGAGACAGCAATACATGCAAGAAATAGGAGACAATCGGCTGGGGGCAGGAAGTAGTCGCGACAATGTCAAAACAGGAAATGTCTGAGGTCAAATTGTTTGTCACGGTTGTCGCAACAGGGTCTGCCCAAACGCAATCACATCAGAAGGAAAATGTAATGAACATAGAAAGACGTACCTGATTCTTGTAACCCAAGTCCAGCAAAAACAGAACCATCGATAGCGGGCGGAGTCAATCCCGACGATATAGAGAAGCGGCGCGTGCTTCAGAGCTAACAAAAACTTGTGTCCACAACCCGAGCTCCACGCAAAGAGGCAGCAAAGGGAACAACAGTATACAAGAAAAAAAGAGGGGATGAAGATGAGGGAAGAGAGAAACCGTATCAGACAGAGAGACATCAAGAGGGGTGTATTATTGCCGTTTTCAAAATAGTTGGCGCAGCCGCGTGCAAACAAAACATAACGCTTCCGACACTCAAATCTCCTGCAAGCCATATCTCCTCAACCACTGCACCGTTTTCCTTCAAACCAGAACCGTTGGAATCGCTTTATTTCTCTCCAGATGCCCCCATGATTTTTTTTGTATTTTGTAAAAAATTTGTTGGAACAAAAAATACATGTACCTCACAACTCGTGCAACCCGTAGCTTCAAAACTATTGATCCTTGAGTCCTCAGTGTGTGAGATGAGTCTCATATAATGCTCTCCAAGATGCCCCCACAGAAATTATAGAGGCGCGTGTTTGATTCAGCCAACAAATTGCATTTGATCACGATTTTTGTTCCTGTATTTCAAACACACTCTTGATTTCTGCCTGCTCTGGACCATGGCTAACAGTAGAGAGACTTCCCGCCGGAGAAAGCCTACTGCATCACGTACTGGCCACTGTTGGAACTTATATTCCGACTGTTCAATAAGTGGCAGACAACACCTAGATAGACAATACGTTTAGTATGATATCCCAGTTAACGTATAAACGGAACTGTATTGAAGTACCTAGATAGACAATACGTTTAGTATGATATCTAGGTACGGTGGTGATTAGTATGTGTATATGTATAGTATATGTAAGCAACGTACCCCAGTTAACGTATAAACGGAACTGGGGACATCTATAATTCAGGTCTAGTTATATACGTATGAGAACAAAGGAACCACTGTGGCCTTTGCATCATTGTTCGTGGTACAATGAGGCCATGGTTCCAACACTCCTCCTTACCATGAACCATGACTCAGGTTCAAGTATACTACTCCTCCTTGTATGGAGACGTGTGTCAAAGTATGCACCAATTGACCTCATCGAATGGTCATCGCTTTGTCAGGATAGACGTACGTTTCTTTTTATACTTTAAACATTTTGTCATAGTGAGACTCGTATTACTCACCTATGTCTCACTGATAAGAAAAGGGGGTATATAGTAACGTCAAATCCTGGAGTTCACCTCATTCTTGATTTGTGAACTCCAGGTGAGCATACTTACTTTATTGTACTCATAAATTACTCAATACATTACTCTTGATTCGTGAACTCCAGGCAATAATAAATTTTGTACTCGTCTAATACAATTTCTATTCTGCGCTATGCTTTGTCAGGTTATGGGCCCCGATGTCAGCAATATGACTTCCGATACCTTACAGTTCGCAAAGTTCAATGGCACCAACTATCACGTTTGGTTGGATAATATGAAAGCTGCTCTCCAGGCTAAGTCCTTGTGGGGCATTGTATCTGGTCGTGAATTATGCCCACCGAAGCCACCAAGCGAGTATCCTGGCCTATTGGTTTCACCCGAAGCCAGCACTTCCTCTGATTCTGTCAAGAAGGAAGGGCAGGAATTACTTGATGTCCTTCAGTCAAAGGAATACTTATCTTGGGAACAGGCTTGTGACAAGTACGAACGTTGGCTCAATCGAGATGATGCCGCCATGGCGCCATGGGTCTTATATGCAATGCTATTGAATATACGCAGCGTGACTCCATCATTGGCCTAGAAAGTTCTGTCAAAGTTTGGGAACATCTTCGTCAAAATTACGTCAAGCAGCAGAGCGGGGTGAACATCCATTATTATTATCAGCAGCTCTATGCGAAGCGCTGGGATGGACATACCTCTATATCTGATCACATAGGTTTTTACCTCAATATTTGTCGACAATTCCTCAAAGCCAATCACAAGGTCAATGACATCAAAATCGTTAATGCCATTCTACTTTCGTTGCCTCGTACACCTACCTGGGAAGTTGTCAAGCAAAATTTACTTTATCGAGGGACTGCGCTTACATTGGACACCGTCACCACCGAGTTACTGCTTGTCTTCGAGAGAACTCAACATGAAGACAATTCCTCATCTAAAAACCTGGCCTTCGCATCCAGGAGTGAAAACTTTTCCAGTGGGAGTAAAGTTTATTCGAAGTCAATAAAGAGGAAGTCCAAGTCCAAGAGGGAACCAAAGCCCAACGATATATGCCACAACTGTGGGGATAAAGGACATTGGAGTCCTAGATGCCCCAAACCCAAAAAGTCCAAGAACGCCGGCAATGCTAATATAACCATCGCTGAATTGAAGAATCAGACTCGTGAAGTGGGAAAGGTTTTAATGGCAACAAACGATGGAATGCCCTCCGGTTTACTTCTTGATAGTGCCGCAACATGTCATATGATTGCCAATCAATCATACTTCACCAAGTATCAAGAAGTCGTCGATCAACACATATCTGTTGGTGGGTTTAATGAATTGGCTGTTGTTGGCAGGGGCACCATTCAGTTCAAGACAAACGTATTGAGTGGAATCAATGACGTACTCTTGCATGATGCCTTGCATATTCCGAATCTTGGGGCAAATCTAGTTAGCCTGGGTGCTCTTCAGCGCGCCGGTGCTACAATCAAGGGACTTACTTTTGGTCTCAGTCTAGCCTGGAATGGAGACAATTTTATGCATGTGAACCTTATAGGTTCCAGGGGGACTCTTTATCGAATCGAAGAGATGAACACTCAACACGATAATGAGCAGGTGGCTTACCTTGCCAGTGAGTCCACAATGCATCTATGGCATTGACGACTAGGCCATATTAGCCCACGCACCATCAAATCCATGATGGACCAAAATCTGGTAACCGGACTTGAAATTAAATCTCCCCGTGAGTTCGACCAGTTGTGCAGTGGCTATATGCAAGGAAAATCCGTGAGGCCACCTCTTCCCCAATTGAGTGACACTAGATATGACAAGAACGAACTTATCGTCATCGATATGGCTGGACCCATGTCAGTACCTACCTGGGATGGATTCAACTACGCACTAGTCGTTGTCGAAGCTAGTTGTTGGTTTCCGATTGGCAAACTCTTGAAACACAAGGAAGATGCAGGCGACAAAGTACGCAACATAGTAGCTCAGCTCGAACGTCAAAGCGGTCAATTTGTGAAGATCATACGATCTGATAATGGCAGTGAGTTCGTGAATAATTTGATGAATAAATTCTGTTCTAGAAACGGCATCAAACACGAAACTACAAATCCTTACCGTCCCCAACAAAACGGCATCACCGAACATGCAATTGCAATCTTCATGGAGATGACTCGCAGCATGTTACATGGAGTAAGAATGGATCTACGCTATTGGGGCAAAGCATTCATGTACGCGGTATACCTTCGGTCGATTACCCCTACTTCAGCTCTGCATGGGAGGATTCCACACAGTCAATGGTTCAATCAAAAGCCAAACGTTTCACACTTATGAATTTTCGGCTCTCTCAGTTGGGCCCACGTTCCGAAAGAAGTCCGACATGGAAAATTGGAATCTCAAGCTGTACGAGTACGAATGCTTGGTTGGTGGAGCAGAGAAACCAAGGGCTATAGGTTGGAAGATCTCAAGAACGGAAAGTTAATTACCTCCAGGGATGTGCAATTCTACGAGGACAACACACCTAGTGAACTGGCCTATGTCAAGACGGGCCTCACTTATTCCACTCCTGAGGAAGTGAATGAATTAATTGATGGCACCATTCCTTCCGAATCCAATTCATCTTGTCAAATATCGATCCATTTGTCCGAGACTGAGACAGAGTCAACTCAAAATGAATCGAATGATTCGAGAAAGCCATCAACAGAATCCTCTATTGATGAAGAATTGTGTTATCCCACTCCATCTCAACCTACCACTCCAACCAATACTCAATCAACGATCATTACTCCTTCAGCCCCTCGTAAAACAACAAGGTGGGAAGACTTACCAAAGCGGACTCCCTCGACTTGCAAGCGCAAGTTACCCAAAAGATTCCGCCAAGACGAACCCAAAGATACTGGTAACAGTCATGCGGCCTTTATTGCCGTGTCTGGTCCTTCCGTTAGCAACGCGTTAAAATCAACTGAATCTGAAGGATGGAAGAAAGCCATTCAATCCGAATACGATCAATTAATACAGAAAAAGGTATTTGAGGAAGTGGATGACTTACCAGAGGGAAAGAAAGCAATCGGCAGTAAAATTGTACTCAAAGAAAAGGTCAATGAACACGGGAATCATGCAAAATTTAAAGCATGTATCGTGGCTCAAGGTTTCTCGCAAATTCTCGGTATCAACTTTGATGAGACCTTCTCTTTGGTCGCAAAGTTCACAACACTTCGCGCATTCCTGGCACTTGCCACCATCAATGATCTTGAGATCCATCAGATTGATGTGATTGGAGCGTACCTGGAGGGATCTCTTGATGAGGAAATCTATATGCGCGCTCCTGAAGGGATAGGTAAGAAGAAGTATTGGAAACTTCAAAAGGCAATATACGGTCTTAAGCAAGCTGGCAAAAAATGGAAGGAACGGTTGCATGCAACGCTCATCAAATTAGGATTCAAATAGATTTGCTCAGACAACTGCCTCTACGTGTATCAAACTGCGGACAAAATAATCCTATACGTTCTAATCTATGTCGACGATATGGTCATTGCTGGAAAGGACATTTGTAAAGTCATCTCTTTCAAGGAAAACTTAGCTAATGATTTCGACATCACCGACTTAGGAGAAATCCGATACATTTTGGGTCTTATGGTCAGCCGCGATCGCGCAAACCGCCTCATTTATTTAAATCAAACTGCCTATATCGATTCCATCCTCAACCGCTTCCAAATGTCTTCTTGTACCCCCGTGTCGACTCCTATCACCACGAACCATAACTTGACTCGCGTTCTGGCTCCTTGTTCTCAAGATGAGCGAAACCTCTATGATCAGTATGCAAAGGGTCACAATTACTTATCTCTTGTGGGATCTCTCCTCTACGCTATGCAAACTAGGCCCGACATACAGTACGCCGTTGGATTGGTTACTCAGTTTGCTAATAACCCTGCTATACCTCATATGGCCGCTTGTAAGCGGATCCTCCGCTATCTGAAAGGTACCAGGGAGTTCTCAATTTGACTTGGAGGATCTGTCAAGGATGAAGTTAAGTTAGTGGGATGGAGCGACGCTAATTGGGCAGGAGACACTTGTGATAGAAAATTGATCAGTGGATGGAGTTTCGATATTAATGGAAGCACAATTTTGTGGTCATCGAAGAAGCAATCAATTGTTGCTACATCTACTGTCAAAGCCGAATATATTGCCTCCTCAAACACCACTCGCAAAGCAATCTGGCTACGATCTCTGTTACATGAATTGAATTTTCCACAAGGTGCAGCAACTATTATCTATTCTGATAGTGCAGGAAGCATCGCATTGTCCAACAATCCTGTGTCGCACTCTCATGCAAAGCACATCGACATCCGATATTATTTCATACATGACCACATCACTCGAGGAAACATCAAATTACGATACGTTTTGACCAAAGATATGATCGCCAACATATTAACGAAAGCTCTACCTTGGGACGCCTTTGTTAAGTGCCGAAACAAATTAGGCATAGTCAACTTATGGTCATTGTCAAGTGGGAGTGTCAAAGTATGCGCCAATTGACCTCATCGAATGGTCATCGCTTTGTCAGGATAGACGTACGTTTCTTTTTATACTTTAAACATTTTGTCATAGTGAGACTCGTATTACTCACCTATGTCTCACTGATAAGAAAAGGGGGTATATAGTAACGTTGAATCCTGGAGTTCACCTCATTCTTGATTCGTGAACTCCAGGTGAGCATACTTACTTTATTGTACTCATAAATTACTCAATACATTACTCTTGATTTGTGAACTCCAGGCAATAATAAATTTTGTACTCGTCTAATACAATTTCTATTCTGCGCTATGCTTTGTCAATGTGGCGCCTAGTGAATGCCAAGCATTTGGCGTAATCGCGTGAATAGAGGCTTGTGGAGTGCCTTCGTAAACAAGTCGGCTATGTTATCCTTTGTATGAACATATTTGATGATAATCTCGCCTGCTTGAGCACACTCCCGAATGAAATGATACTTTATGTCGAAATGCTTGACTCTTGCATGCGCTGTTGGGTCTTTGGAGAGTACAATTGTGGCTTTGTTATCACAGAAGAGAGTCGTCGGTTTATCTGTGAAATCCCAGCCGACGGCCTTCATAAGTGCGCGTAGCCATATGCATTCTTGAGTTGATTCATAAGCAGCCATATATTCTGCCTCGCATGATGAGGTTGCTACGGTTTTCTGTTTTTTTACTGACCAAGACACTGCACCAGACCCCAGAGACCATGCATAACCGCTTGTGCTTCTTCTGGTATCGAGGCAACTGGCCCAATCTGCATCTGTGAATCCCCGCAATACAATGGAAGATCCCCCCAGGTGTAGCTTCAGGTCCCTTGAGCCTTTCAAGTAATGGAGAAGTCGGATTGCCGCGTTCCAGTGAGTTTGATCATAATTGTCGAGGAATTGAGTGAGTTGTTGGACGGCAAACGCAATGTCTGGCCGCGTGGCAATCGCAACGTACAATAGACAGCCAACCAAAGATCTGTATGGGAGCCTTAGTATTTCATCTTTCTCCTCCTGAGTTTGAGCGTTGTATTTTGGGCGCCAAAGCTTTGCACCCGGTTCCATAGGCAATGAGAGAGGGTGAGCGTCTTTTTGACCAAACTGTTGAACAACTCGGTCAATGAAAGCTGTCTGTGATAAAGAGACTATTGGAATCCGGACAGGTAGCAGTAATCAGTTAGGTGCGACCAACACCTAGATCAATACTTTGTAAGTCTTAATCCTCAGAACACGTTAAACGGAACTATATTTTATGTACCTAGATCAATACTTTGTAAGTCTTAATCTAGGTTTTGTTATTTTAGTTATGTGTGAATGTAAGTAGTTGTATAGATAACGCACCCTCAGAACACGTTAAACGGAACTGAAGGTGCTGTTGGCATGCACCAGTATATGTACATTTTGTTGGACAAAGCATTCATGCCACTTGAGGTGGCCCTGCCCTGTGTGTTTGCAGCATCCCTTTCGTGTCTTCACACTCATCACATCCGCAACACTCCAACAGAGACAGATCTGTTGGCCTTGTCCCACTCGACTGAGACACCAACAATGTACTTTGGGGTGCCAAGGTCTGATATATTCCATGTTTGACGCATCTGGGCTTTGAAACATTCGTTTTCATCTTTGGAGCTGGCGATAGATAGGAAATCATCCACGTGTACTGCAGCAATGATAGTATCTGTGGGGGATTTCCTGTAATATATGCATGATTCACAGGCTAGGCGAGTGAATCCCCACAATACCATTTTTTCATTTAGGGTCTGGTTCCAGATCCTTCCTGCTTGTTTCATCCCGTACAAGCCTCACACTAGCTCACATACCCACCCCTCCTTACCAGGCTCTTCAAATCCTTCTGGTTGCTCCATATATTGTATTTCATTATCTGGTAGAATCCCATATAGAAATGCGGTCTTCACATCTATTTGTATTGCGTCCCATCCTTCGGATGCAGCAATGTGTAACAAGATGCGCCATGACTCCATGCGTGCAGTTGGTGAAGTGGTTTTGCTGTAATCCCTGCCATGTATTTGCTCATAACCTTTAAAGACTAAACGCACTTTGTATCTGACCGCCTTTCCATGCTCATCTTGTTTAATTTTGAAGATCGGACGACCTTTTTGGACTTTGTGACCTTGAGGGACATTTGATCGTGGTACCAGTCGATATACTCCCATCTCCTTCAATGATCTTATTTCTTCTTTGTATGCAATGCACCAGTTCTCCGCATCGGGACCTATCTGAGCCTCTCTTCAGGTCTGTGGTTCTTCCTTCATGTTCATAAGTAGGGGCTCAACATCGCCAATTTGGGAAATAGCTGCTAGTATTCGGTCATAGTCCATTGCAGGATTGGCAATTTGAGGTTCATGGGAAGCCAACTGTTCTCCTTCATTACTTCTCGCACCTTCCACTCGTGCTGCCTTCTTCTCGGCTCTCATCTCTTTTACTCTCTTCTCGCCTTCCCTGACTTCTTCCATAATCCTTTCTAATCTAGTTGTGGGTTGATTTTCACCTGTGCTGGCCTTTTCTGTGGGTACACAAATGCGAGCAGATCTCCAAGGCTGGATGTTGTCATTTTGTGGGTCATGTTCAGGGACGTCTGAATCTAGGTTCTCAATTGGCCCTGGTTGTTGTGTGGGTGTGAGGATCTCAACATCAATTTGCTCGTCGTCATTGTCGTTGTAGAATGGCATGAGTGAGGCTGATTCATCTAGGTCTTGGAGTGATGGGATTTGTGGTGAGGCATGGTTATTAGTTGGGTGTTGTTCATGACGTTCTATGAACTTAACGTGGAATGATTGATAGACTTTGTTGTTCTTCTTGTCCCAGCATCTGTACGTCTTTGAGCTCTGTCCATATCCAATGAGAATGCATTCTATTGATCGTGGTCAAACTTTTGGATTGTGAGTTGAGATCAAGACAAATGCTCTGCATCCTATTTTGCGCATATATGAGTAGTCAGGTACCTTCCCAAACCACATCTTGTACGGGGTCTTCCCATCAAGTGATTTTGTTGGGGTTTTTGCATGTAAGTGGGTAGCCGTTAGATAGAACTTGTCCCACAGAAACTCTGGGCATGCAGAGTCCAGCCTCATAGTTCTGGCTTTGCCCATTAGTGTTCAATGCATTCTTTCTACCCTTCCAATGTGAGCTGACGTGTATGGAGCACCCTGTTCCGATATCACTCCTCTCGAGTCAAGCCAGTTTTTCATTTCATGACTTTGTAGTTCTTCGTCAAAGCCTGTTTGGTACTTGCCTACTTTGAGGCCAGTCTCGTTCTTGTGTGCTAATTCCCATGCCTTTAGTGCGGGATATGTGTCCCCTTTACTTTTAAGCAGGATAGACCACGGCATATTGGTATAATCATCAACTATGTCTAATACATAGTGATTGCCAGATCGCGACTGCACGTTTACTGGTCCCATCAGATCAGCCCAAACTATTTCCAGCCTGCGTGTTGCCCTATGCCCCTCCTGCCTCAGCTTAGGTACCGAGTTTTTAGTCTGCTTGCCAGTAATACAACTGTCACACTTGGGTGGAAGCAGGGAGGACGAGGAGGGCACACTTTGGATTCTGTGATCATGGGCCAGTTGTTGGATGGCTCGATAGTTGGCATGACCAAGGCGTCGGTGCCATGTTTTGATGTTTGTGTACTGATGGGTAGCATATGCATACTCGGTGGTATTCGAGAGGTTGATAGTGTATAAGCCCTTCTCTGGTATCAGTGGGCCTTTCGCGATGATATTCTCAGTGGTACGGTCAATGATCGTGACTTCTTTGTCATTAAACTTGGAGTATGTGTAGTTGTCAATTGAGATGCGGCTGACAGAGATGAGGCGGACTGTTGATTGAGGGACATATAAGGCCTTTGTGAGTGTGAGTAAGCCTCCTTGGCTCGTGTGCAACTCGATGTTTCCTATTCCGTGGGCAGAGATCAAAGATCCACCTACTCCCCTGATGGCTTTTGGTTCAATTGGGTGCAGAGTGGTGAAGTCGGACTTGTGGGGGGAGATATGGATAGTTGCACCTGAGTCAATGAAGAAGGGGAGGTCAATTATTGTCGTGAGTGCAGTGGTGTCTGTTGTGTGCTTTGTCCAATCAATGGATGTTCTCATCTCCTCCTCAACAATCGTTACCCAACCTTCCCATTCGATGCTGTCAGCTGTGGGCTCAGCTGGTACGTTGTCCGTTACTAACCCAGCAAAACTTGCAGATGTATTAGCAGCTGTGGTCAGTTCAGTGGTAAGTGTCTGTAGCTTTCCCAACTCATTCTCCTCGACCAGATACACCTTGCTCTTTGGTCCCATGAGCTGCATGTATGTCTTTGTGCCTCCACTTGATTTGCTGTCTTTCTGGTTGCAAGTAGTGGCTGCTGCACAGGCAGCATCACGAGCAGCGCTGAAGCCCTCTTTTGCCATTGCACCACCTGGGTGTGCACAGAAGCGGGTGTTGTGCCCTGTGCATGGTCGATTGTGTGCAGCACATGTTGCACAGCACTTGACGCCAGCTGGATGGTTATGGCCTGGGAGAAGTGGCTTGTTATAGAAGCGGCCTTTAGCTGTGGCGTTCAGTGCGATATCGGCAGGAGGGTTGGTGAAATTTGACTTTAGGGTGTACAGATTCTGGACGGTCTCGAGAAGGCTGCAAATGTTGTCAGAAGTATATGGATTGGAGGCTGTGGCGTTGGCGAGTCCTTGTGATACTTGAGCTTGGATTGGTTCGTATCTTATGTCATTAAGGCTGTTCAAGAGCACTACGCATTTAAACAGGCCCTTATCCAACTCCTTAATCGAGAATATCCTATTAACAATGTTGCATATGCGCTTTGCCGTCAGCGTAAGGGGTTCATTTGGCAAGCACTGAATCCTGAGGACTTCTTGTATGAGCGCAACCTGTCGTACCGGCCCTTCTCCCTCAGCACAAGACTTGATTTGGGTATACACATTTGCTGCTGTCTTAGACTCGTCAATGCCCTCATACTCGGATTCATTGAGGGCGGTGAGAATGATGGCGCATGCTAGGTTGTCATTGGCTGTCCAGTTGCGGTACGCTACAGGTTCCTTATCAGCGCTTGGTACAGCAATGTAGGGGGCGAAGACATAGAATTTCAATCCAAGTAGCGATAAGTGAATACTCAGATTTTTGGACCATCTTTCAAAGTTTGCGGTAGGTGAGGTGCGACTGAATTTCTCGTGTTTCCAATCCGCTCCACGGATGGAAATGGCTTGAATAGAGGGGGTGGTCATATCGCCAGTCAACATTAGTGCAGAGATCAGGCAGAAGTGCAGTCTCTAGGTTCTGATAGTAATCGTGATAAACCTTGCTTCCAAAATGGGACAAGACAAGGTGGACAGGGTGTGCCAAGGTTTTCCGACCGGCAACAAAGAAGACAAGGATTTTGGGGGACCACCCCGAAAGAAAAAAAAAAAAAGGAAGACAATAGCCCGACGCAATTGGCGTCAGTCTGTTATAGAACAGGAGAAGCGTTCCAACGAGCAGCGGTACTGGATCTTAGTAGCCTGCTCAATAAATGCCCATAACCTGTTGGAACTTATATTCTGACTGTTCAATAAGTGGCAGACAACACCTAGATAGACAATACGTTTAGTATGATATCCTAGTTAACGTATAAACGGAACTGTATTGAAGTACCTAGATAGACAATACGTTTAGTATGATATCTAGGTACGGTGGTGATTAGTATGTGTATATGTATAGTATATGTAAGCAACGTACTCCAGTTAACATATAAACAGAACTGGGGACATCTATAATTCAGGTCTAGTTATATACGTATAAGAACAAAGGAACCACTGTGGCCTTTGCATCATTGTTTGTGGTACAATGAGGCCATGGTTCCAACAGCCACCGGAATACTGTCAAAGCCAAAGCCATCGACGACGATTCTGATGTTGAAAATCTATCCAGCCGACCACGTCCAAAGCCTCGCCCAATCAAAAAGAAGACCAGTAAAGCTTCAAGTGGTCAAGCAGCAGCTGAAACACCTGATGAGGCTGCTGTTGCAGCTCTCATGGCTCTGCGGGGAGCCAAACCAATCAGCTCCTTCAACCAGATTGTCAACCAAGCAATGGGCTGGAGCTCCGATTTCAATGGTTCTGAAACGGAGAAATTTGATGAGATCAATAGTTTGGATGTATCTCAGCATGAAGAAGAGGAGCAGGAAGTAGAAATTTTGGAGTGTTCTTCCGATAAAAATCAAGGTGTGTTGCTTGTTTCTGGATGTCCTGCTCAATGTCCTAAAGTACTCAACCAATACAGATTTGGTTCTCAAGCTCACTGGTAGATTATTTGCCATTCCATTTGAAGTGCCATACATGGGAGCTATGCGTGATCTCGAAGGAATCACTTCTATAACTAAATTTGATACCTTTCTTGCTGAGCTCACACAAGCAATGAACACACGCGTCTCTCTCCTATCTCACATTGGATATATTCCTTTGTACAAGCCAAAAAATCCTAGGCCTGTTTCTAAACTTCTGGAGTCGGAGAGAGCTTGGCAACGCCTTATTCAGGATGTCCATGATTATATGGCGATGTTGAAGGCTAAGGATAAAGGGAATGGAGTAGTCAAGCCTTTTTTTATTACCATTGTTGACACATCTCAGGATGATGAGGATAATAGCAAAAAGGTATGCCATGCAATGCCAGTTTGAAACAGATATGATGATATTGTATACAGGGAAATAGTAAGAAGAAGATCAATGCAATTAGTGAAGCTTGGGCTGAAGCACCCACATCGGTAAACAACCTCAAAGACATAGATCACTTGAAACGGTTTGAGACATCTCATCATTGCACAATGTGCAACAAAGCTTGTACCATTCTCAATAATGGTGATCATTACAACTTCATCCATGCCGATTTTTCTACATGGATCAATTTACTTGTGAGATCATCTATTTTTTAAGTGCTCTGTGCTGATCTCAGACTTGGACAGAACAAACACCAGGCAACATATACTGAAATTCCTGAGGCACTCAAACTTGATGTAGGACGCCAGCGCTCAGCAAAACGGGCAATTCCTGCATCTGTTCCCATGACTCCTGATCCTTTTACTATGTTTACAAGCATCATGGCCCCATTTGCACAAGCAATGGTCAATCTCACACCCACACCAGCTGTCCATGCCATGTCATATGCCACTCCTTCCACGCCCATGACACCCATGCCAACAGCATCCAGTGTCTCCAAACGTGTTGCAGAGGATGACTTTGAACCTCCGAATAGCCCTGACATTGAAACATGGCTGAAATCACTCGACTTCGATCCTATTCGTGGAAAGTTATCCCTTAATTATGCTCAATATGCTCTAGCCCTGATCACAGCTGGATTTCTTGATTTAAGTGACATAGTGGATCTATCTGTTGAAGAGTTGATCAAATATGGTGGTATGAATGTGGGTATGGCTAAACGTGTGGTCAAGTTTGCAGCTGCAGACTATCAAAAACTCATCCGAGATGCAAAAAGAGCACGTTCAAGCTGATTACCTGATTGTTAATCTATAAAACTAATTATTTCTACTCAATTCCTATATATATCCACAATGATGATAAAATCCTAATGCTTTATCTGCTGAAATTGAGTATGCAGCCTCAGTAAGATGGAGGTAAACATAAGTATCATCTAAATTTTGATCTAAATCCTCTTGACCCAATGTACCATCTCACCGAACAAACTCCTTGATGGATGAAAAAGCAAGCTTGATTGGATTGAGATCAGGAGAGTATGGTGGGAGAAACATGACATGCATTCCTCAAGAAAGAGATATAAGATAAGCAAGTTTAGAACATTAATTATATTCACCTATCAATAATCTTCTGAATAATTCAAGGATGTTTATGAATGTGTGCATTATCAAGAACAATTACTGAGTTCCGTGCAGGGAATGGTTGCATTTTATGTAATAAAACATTGATAAATTCCTTAAAAAGATCTGTAGTGAATGAACCTTCAACAATTTTGGCATGAATTATGCCATCAAGAGACAGTGCTGGTAATAATGAGTATCTATATCTACATGTGAGCTACAAAAACTTCACAGAATAAAACAGAAGGCACACCTTTTTCCACACACAAAAAAACATTGCTGAATACATCTCTGTCCCAATATTGCCCATCCTTGGTGGCATATTGATGTTTGGCGGTCAAAAGAACTCTCGTCTACAAAAACAGTCTGCTCTGGTGTGTACTGCTGCCCCCAATGTAGACGAAAAGTAGCACGCTTTATTTCATTGCGTTCCAGGGCTTGTCGTGTGATCTATGTGGTAATATAGATGAAAAATCAGTCATGGCACTGCATTGTAACATACCTTTTTCATTGTGAAACCTGCTCTCCTCATAGCGCTCCAAATTGTAGACAAACTCACTTGAACCTCTAGTCTATCCTCAAGGAGCTCCCGAAGTTCATCAAGATAGAGATCTGGCCTGTGTTCAACCAATCCTTTCAGAACCTATCATGTAAATGCTGTAAGTAAACCAGATGCCGACCAATAGAACAGCTCACCTGTACATCTCTAGTAGTTAGATGATGCTTTGCCCCTCGAAGCTCTCTCAGCATAGATTGATGAATCATGGTCCCTTTCTGCCAAAAATCTGTCATTATTTGTTGCACGGTCCTCTTCTTGCAGCCAGTGAGATGAGTGATTTGAGTGAGATCCAGATACCAAGTCATGTTGAAAATAACAGAGCAAAGATCATTAGACAGAGGACAGCCACAAGCCATGTAGGGTTGAGGGCGATGGTTGAGGCAAACCATGAACGGCTATGTGATAGAAGATCACAATGGCCGTCACTCAATCAAAAAGCTGTCTCTATAATTTCTATGTGGGCATCTTGGAGAGCATTATATGAGACTCATCTCACACACTGAGGACTCAAGGATCAATAATTTTGAAGCTACGGGTTGCACAAGTTGTGAGTACATGTATTTTTTGTTCCAATAAATTTTTTACAAAATACAAAAAAAATCATGGGGGCATCTGGAGAGAAATAAGGCGATTCCAACAGTTCTGGTTTGAAGGAAAACGGTGCAGTGGTTGAGGAGATATGGCTTGCAGGAGATTTGAGTGTTGGAAGCGTTATGTTTTGTTTGCACGCGGCCACGCCAACTATTTTGAAAACGGCAATAAAGGCGTGGACTCCACAGACAATTGAACTACACAGCCTTCCGACAACACGGCAAAGGAACGCCGGAACTCTGAAACCGGAAAAACCGGGAACAAACGGCCCGATTGGCTGAGAGAGGCCGGACTGACAGCTACATGAGACAAGAAAAAGTTGACCAACAGAGAACACATTTCACTCTGTAGGGTGGTCGATGACCGCAGAGCCCGCTACTTGGTCATGGAGACACCTCAAGAAACATCTGTTAGAAAGAGGTCATGAGGAAACACTCATTCAGAAACACTTGGTAAATATACATGTCAACAAAAGAGCAGAGCATTTGCCAGCACATACAAATGAACACATGATTGTGTAGATATTATTCAACTTTTCTCAATGGCCTTGTGTTAACATTACATCTTTTTACATCTGTGAGTAATTTCCTCTCCTACATGCAGCCTCCCCCTCTGCAGCATGCTTGATTCTTTCAGGTATCACCCCTGGGACCAAAGAAACAAGCGCGCTGCGGAGCCGGAGTCAACATGCAATGTCTTCATGCAAATTGGCTGATTGATGATTGCTTTCACAGTGTTCATTCACTAAAGCTAAAGATGCGCTTGGTGGGTACTGAAGTGTCCCGGGCTCACAAACTAAATGACATTCATTTAGACACGTTCCGGGGCATAAGTAACTGGTCAAGGAAGATAACTTTGATTGAATGAACTGTAATACAGGAATTTGAAAACGAAAGACTGGAGGACATTTCGTAAACCATACACTGCATCACAACGCGAGCATCCAATTTATGTTGTCACTATGCAAGGAAAAAGCTAGAGTCGCAAAGTGGAGCGTTGTCAAGTTATGGAGGTACACTCTGAATCCGCGCCCGTCACCCAGGGTGTGTTCAGTGCCTGGACAGCACGGATTGACGGTACAAATATGGTCTTGCCATTGGTTCCACTCCCAAAGCAATGTGTTAAATTCGTACCCTCGATTGACAAATTTTATGATTGTGTTTCTGAATCTTCCTGACTGCCCTGTCGTGGCAGCATTCATATTAACGAGATTCAAAAAGGCAAACGTCAGATTTGAATAACCGCAATATATCTGATCATGCGATATGAAGTTCATTACGACCGAAGAATGGAACTCCTCTATTGGCTTCAGTGGGCTCTGCGTGAGTGATTTGAATACGTTGACTTGCACGTGCCCTCAGCGCAAAACCTTGATAGATTTGACATGGAACATCCTCGCAAAGCGAGTGCCCACTGTGATTGACAAGGTTATCCTGTCAACCGGATACCTTGCGAGAAACGCGTGCAAGACATTGCTGATCATGCCAAATGGACAAAAGATATCCAGATTGTTGGGATAGAATGTCCACGGATTCAGCGCAAGCAAGACAGCGGAGCCCCCAACCACGCTGTTAGTCTGCTGCAATAATTGTAAGACATGCCGACCTTCAAAACCTAAACCACTAAAAATCCGTAGAATATTGTCTGATATAAAGCTTCGGACAAGCGCAAGCAACAATCTGCAGGTTGTCCCTAGACTGTATCTGTCCCGCAAAGTGAGCTGACATATGATGCGGTCTACAATATCCAGTGGGAATCCCAAGAGCATGCATGGAGCTATAGAGTGTCTATCAGAACCGCAAACACGCTTGTAGGACAAAGTTTCACCTTTGGCAGCGTCCTTCTTATCAACAAGGCTGGACGTTTTCCGTCGGGTCGTCAGCCCATTAATCATAGGATCTATGCATGTTCAGGCACTGCAGTTTATAACGAGTGACATGTAATACCTTTACTTGATCTTGTCATTTTTCTCGAGCGTGGCATGTTATACACAGGGCAAAGGAGTTGACAAGCCAGATGTTGCTTATAAGGAGGTGCGGCAGATGGCCAGGTGACGGGAGAGACTATGACCCCTAGTGCGCTATGAACCAGGAGCTTTGTTTAAGACATAATCTTAGCCTGAGCTCCTTTCCCTCCTGACCAGGAAAAAACACAGTGTATTTGAACCTATAAATACATTGAAAGAAGTAAACAAGGCACATAAAAAAAAATGAACGTCCTTCAGCGGGTGTTGAAAATGTACCAAATAAGACGAGTAACAAAGTAGCAAAGGCAGGTTACAGGGGGACATTTAAGCGTTGTCAAACAGACCAAGAGGAAACAAAGTAACAAGGGAAAAGTAAGGATAGCAAGGAAACGCCGCTTCAAATCTCTATCATTGTCATATCATTATCATCCTTTGGCTTTTTGTTCTTAGGGCTGTCCTTCTTTCTCGGCGGGCCTTTCTTGACAACCAAACCGGACTCCTGAGTAATTTCCTTATTTGAGGGCCCCGGCTTGCTGAATGCGCTGGGGCCCTGCGAACTGTCTATACTGATGTTGCAACACGTGTTCGTGAACTGAGTGTTGTTGTCGTCGTCGGCAAGTTTGTGTCATTTGGCAACCACAAAGTTTGTAAAGGTGTTAACCGCCGCCGTGGACACTGCGGGCTTATCTGATTCAACACTGTCTTGCCCTGGCAGATTGGGAACAACACATTTGATAGGAGGTCCATCGGACGGGCAAAGCACATGCACACTGTGTGCGTTAATTTGATAGACCTGACACACATCAGAGACGACAGGGTAAATGCAAGCGTTACAGACAATGCGCACCTTTCTAATAGAACCTCGGTCTTTCATAATGAAACAATGAAGAGAACAATGAATCAAGACTACAGTCCCGGGTTTCAAAGCATTGTATAACATCCACGGCGCAACTAGATTATTCTTGCAATTCCGTACATCCAACTGCACAAGTTTATTGTGCACCAGATTGAAATATGGACCTCTACAATCTTGGTTCAGCTTTGGGTCATAAAACCCATTGAGTTCTACCGGAGAAACTTGGCTATTGTTAGAGGTCTCCACTGTAGCAGCAGATCCGCCTTACCGGGTAGTTTTGTCGAAGTGTGTGCCAATTGACCTCATCGTATGGTCATCGCTTTGTCAGGTTAGACTTATGTTTCTTTTTATATTTTAAACATTCGGTCATAATGAGGCTTGTATTACTCACCTATGTCTCACTGATAAGAAAAGGGGTATATAGTAACTTCGAATCCTGGAGTTCACATCATTCTTGATTCGTGAACTCCAGGTGAGCATACTTACTTTATTGTATTCACAAATTACTCAATATATCATTCTTGATTCGTGAACTCCAGTGATAATAAATTTGACTTGTCTAAATACAAGATTTATTCTGCGCTATGCTTCGTCAAGTTTAACCGTGTCACCAGACAAAGCAGTTTTGACAGAATCATTGTCAGATGTAACATCAGATACAGATTGTTTTGTGAAGCGCTTCGTATTGGTATGACTCTTGTTTGGATTCTAGGTAGACAAGACATAAGAAAAATAATAGACTGTTAACACCAACTGAGCACCCACACCATATTTGGGTAGCATGTGTACAACAATGTGGTCTTTGAGAGTGTTACCATCTCCATCGCAGTTTTGCACCCAGTCTTGCACAGACACATCCTGTTAGAGGGTAAGCCGCAAGGTCGCACTATACTTTTTCCATGCACATTGTCGGAAACGGAATCTTCTTTTTCATCAGAGGCAGTAATCAAAGACAAAGTGACAATCTGATTCTTGAACAACGTAGACAGTCGTCGCGGACTGTCCATCGGCACTCTAAGTGAGAGTACATCCTTTGCTCTGCTGTCGTCGTTCAAGACCCGGACCTGTAGAATGTGAACTCTTTCCTCAGGGTTATGGCCAATAGGACACACTGGTTCTCCAGGACGACCGGCATAATGATTGCCTTTAGCAGCAATGATTGTACTGGCATTGGTTGGGGCAATCTCTCCAATCAAATTGGTCCTGAAGTCCGCTCCATTCGAATTCTTGTATGAGTAATTCTTCAACCATTGTTCCATGCTGCAACAGAAATCAAAGCCGTAGTTGGCTTCACCAAGGAACGCACTACCCATAGATATGAGACTGTCTTTGATAGAAGCATACACGCCATTGTTGCGCTCTTGAGAGAAAATTGAGGAAATTGGCATAATTGTCGGCGTACAATATAGTTAACCAAAAAGGGTACTCACCTCGCGCTTTTAAGTATACCGCTAAAACACATGACGGTAAACGACTGAAACGGTTCAGCGCAATGGCTGAAACTGAGGCTTGTGAATATCCAATGTTATAGACAGAAATAAAACAAAGATTTACAGTGCTAAATTACCCGCCTCTCCTTTTCTTCTGAATAGGAGAATCAGTACATGGGTCAAGGCCACAGCGTTTTCTGAGAGAAGCGGCAATGCGCCCGTCAGGGGTACAAGAGGAGTCAGCTTGGGCACGTGAAGTAGTTGTTACAGCCAAGTCGCCAGTGAGGTGTGTTAGATCACCATCGAAGCTGTCTAGAAGGCAAGCGAGATCCGTTGAGTTTGATGCTGTCTCCTGCCAGTCAGGAGGATCGACATCCGGCAGTAACACAGAAAATTTTGCCAGTTCAATGGCCGCTGTTTCCCTTTCACTACAATTCCCGTATCTCCCCAATGTTTTCCAATGAAGCAGTTCTAGACGTTTTTTTTTCATGGCGCCTATCCTTCAAAATAGAACACGTAATCCTTTTTTTGAGGAAAGGACAGAGAATAGCTACTCCATCAAAAGAGCAAACCCTTGACAACATGATGTAAGGAGCCTCGGTACCTATGCACGACTCTAAGT
The DNA here is from genome assembly GCA_003313785.1 of Termitomyces sp. MG148. Classification (NCBI taxonomy): domain Eukaryota; kingdom Fungi; phylum Basidiomycota; class Agaricomycetes; order Agaricales; family Lyophyllaceae; genus Termitomyces; species Termitomyces sp. MG148. Next base: position 8,905 of record QLOM01001956.1, on the reverse strand, counting down.
CGACGATGACACAATCCAAAGTCAAACCTTGTGCACGATGGGCCATCATTGCAAAAGCAGGAACAATTGGGATCTGTGTCCGACACAAGGTGCGTTTCTGTCTAGTGTAAGGGTGTTCGAAACAGAGAGAGACAGTGTCTGCAATGATAGGATAACAACTGGGTGGTAAATCATTCATAGGTAGTTGATCGGCATCAGGAATATGTACAACCACTGAAGTTAGCACACGACGGTTCATTTTGTCCATTACATATCGAATGCTTTGCACTGTTCCCCTACTTCTGTTGGTAATGCCCCCAACAACGTCAAAGTTATGCAACACCAACACAGGCATTCTCAGCACCAAGGGAATTTTACCAAGTCGTTGCTTTGTTTTCCCCGAATGCAAGTTCTGCAATTTCGACAGAAGATTGGCGTCATCAATTACAGCTTGGCCACGGTCAGTCTTTCCTCCATTCCGATCCAGTGCATAATACCAATGAAGCTCTTGACCAGTGTTACTTGCAAACTGCTGAGCCATACGCTCATTCAACGCGTCTTTGATTGAATTGTTAGCCACAATGATTGGTGCTGTCTTCCATGTGGGATCATTGGTCACTTGCGCCAAGGTCAAAACACGCAACCGCAGAATATCATAATCAGGTGTGGTACATACTCCATCTCTCAGATGACAGAGCAATGGAATAAAACCAGGTGTGGTCTCATCGCGCTGACAATGTTGCTTTTTCAGTTCTACAACAGTTTGTACTGATAGCCACAGCAACCGTCCAAACATGACATCTTGGCCCAAAGAAGAGGCGCAGCATTTTGCAGTGTTTATTCTGCTATACAACTGCACATCGACAGGGGGAGGGAGCTGAGCAAAATCCCCAGCAAAAATGACATTCAGACCTCCAAATGCAGCAGTATTTCCTTTAGCCGAAGAAAGAGCACGACTTATCTGAGTCAAGAACCGACAGCTAAGCATAAAAACCTCATCAACCAACAAGAAGTCTACGCCATCCCACATGTTCATCAGCTCTGCTGTAGCAACTGCGCTACGCATTGCCCTCCCCGTTAAAATCAACGCAGAATGGAGTGTCATACCAGAGACATTTCTAGCAGCAATTCCCATGTAAGAACAAATGCAAAACCTACGCACCTGGTTCTGAGACTCAAAATAATCTTTTAGTGCATTTATTACTCTTGATTTGCCGCTACCCGCAGGACCATTCAAAAACATTCTCAATGGTGGTCATGCAGCAGTCGCCCGATCGGTATTAATACTGTGGTCAATCACAATTCTGAACGCCAGTTCTTGTTCACGATTTAGTGTCCAGCACTCAGAAAATTTATCGACTTCAATCACACGGTTGAATACATTTGTTTGGGACAGAGGATCAATGACTGCCACACATATGGGCAATACCTCGCAATCGTCAGGAACTGCGCCAATGGAGGCACCCATCAGAGCCGCAGGTGTTTCTGATACTAAAGGCTGATCAACACAACAGACCTGCTTCCACTTGTCACGGCGATTGGTATACTCATTACGCCATATGCTTTCCAATTTCCCCTCACGTCCTGAATCCACAAGTGCAACAAGGCTATGGTTTTCTCAGCTATCGTGCGTTGCGCAGTAATAACCCGCGTTTGCGTCGTCAGATGTAAATAAACCAACAGACTCAGCGCTCCCGAGCGCACAAAGGACTTCGCCAAGTTTATTAGCATTTCTTTGTGAGTGACAACGGTCAATATTTTTCAAATGAACCAGCACGTCACAGTCTTCGTCATTGAGAACCAGATCCGGTTCTCCCATGTCCTGCGCCCTTACTAGTTCATTCGCAACCGGAACAGCCTGTCTTTGATTATGGCGATCAGCCCAATGCTTGTCACGACTGTCTTTACATTCATGGAGGACCTGCATATTCTCCATCAAACGGTGAACTACATCATCTGAGAGAGGTTGGCCCGGTATGCTATTACGTTTAAAAGCTTCAGCCCAACTCTCATCCGAACGTCGTAAATGTTCAACAGTGCGCCAGGGACAGAAAAACATCAACATCAGACGATGATAATGGGATAACAGGTAAGCCTTATCTCATCTTGGGACTGACAGTCCTGTTGGGACAACAACCAGACGACGCAACGGGTGTCTTACAACGTGGCAATATCAGTTCACATCTGGATGCTCAGAACATAAGGGAAATCTTGGACGTAACTTGTCTGTATCAGCCAAATCAGACAAGCGGAATGCGTCTTCGTTGTCTGAGCCCACATCACGGTCAGAACATCTCTTTTTGGTCTTGTCAATCTGGGCTATAAAATTCCACAGACACATGTTCTCAAGCCCCAGGCCACAAAGCACATAGTCGACTACAATTGAAGTTCTCTGGCGGAGTGAACCGTCGTCATCACATTCAATTATCAATTCGTCAGTTTCCAGCGAAGTGTTTGTTGTTGCATTTGGATCATACATTCCGTCATTACAGTCATCTAATCTATCGAGTACATCTACATCCTCCACGAGATTGGCACCAGGAAGAGATCCACGCACCTGCTCAGTACAACTCAACTGTTCATCCTCTTTCATATAGCATTCAGGACTGGGCCAAAGACCATTCAAGTAGTTTTCAAAATGTGTCCAGTAAAACTGACAAAACTCGTGACTAGTTAGTTTGTCATCGTATCTGAGGAGCAGGCTGCAAACCTGTTGCAAAGACAATTCCTGATGAGAAATCATTGAATAGGCACATCGTTGCAGTAATCTTTTTGCTCATACGTTGAGTTCATCCTCAGTAGGATCATACTCTCCTAACTTTGACATGGCTTGTTCCAGAGCAGCATAGGCAACATGGACTTTCAACTGCGCTTTTGATATATAATTTGTGATGTAATATAAGATTGCCTTGGCTGAGGGGCCTGATCCAATGAATTTGATGTCTATGTTGTTTCGCATGGTTTGCAAGATTGTGGGATTGTAATGGTTAACTAATCCATCTAGACAGCGCAGTCGCAATTCACCTGTCTCTGAATCAAATGCGGTCTCTGGCACATAATTAGATGCATCCAGTCCAAAGCAACATTCACACTCATCAGGAGACTTGCAATACTTCCAGCACGTGGCATTGTGCTTGTGTATTTGACAAGATTTAACAACGTTGTGGAGGTCCATAGCTATATTGTCTTCAGTCACACTGTCTTTTCCGTTCAGACCATGGACACAGGGAGGATGTAAGGGCGACCTCCGGAGGTTGCGGTTAAGTCACACAACTGGCAGAGGGAAATCCGAAGTGTATTAGAGACAGTACATATTACAGGGAAATAACTAATCACCTGGCAGAGGAAAATCCAAAGAGAACAAGTCTAAGGATTCCTCTGCCACGGCGTGGCGCATCAGTACGGGGGCGGGGGCATGAGAACGACTGTACAACATCTCGGAGAAGTCCGACGACTGCAAGGAAGCATCCTGGAGATCTCCGGGATGGCCAGAAAAGGAAATGGCCAGAAAAGGAAGTCCAGGGGGTCCCGGAGATCTCCGGGATGGCCGGAAAAGGAAGTCCCCTGACAGAGGATAGACACGGGAAGAAATAACATCGGGGTGCGGTTCTGGTGCATCAGGCACACACGTTGAAATTGCGTCGTCCAAGTATTTGATCAACTGTTTCTGAAAGGTACCATCTGCGTTGTTAAGAACTCAAGCTTTTATTTCATTGGGATTCAGAGCACCTTTCAACCAGACCAACATATGACAATGTAAAGACCCTTGACCCTGTGCTTCCACACACCCGTAATAGCCTGCGGGTACACCTAGTACACCACCTTCAGAATCCTTATGTTTAGGATCAAATCTCAACAGACAATCAACAAACGCACACATGTAGACATGGAAAAACTTAGCAGCTGAGACAGGATCATGGGCCACCAACAAACTCTGTTCATGAAACGTGGGCACCTGATCAGGAAGTAACTTATTGACATCTATTTCCGAACCAGCAAGAAATTTGAGGACAAGATTGCAAATTAGTAATAAAAAAGCTCGGAAGCCCCAAATGCATCATCAATCCGCGTATCTCATTATGCATATGGTAGCGCGCAGCAGCTGAACCCAGAACATGAGAAGTAATAATATTAACCTGTTTCATAAGTTTTAACACACGATGTTCCTCAGTGTCATTAGCGGTAACAAAATCACCTTTCTCTATGCGCAAAGCGACACGGCTAATGGCATCTAGGCTCATGGACGCAAAACTCTGCGCAACATCAGAAAAACTGGACTTTTTCACTTTGAGACTGGTATGCAACAAAATAGCTCTTCTCTGTATAAGATTGAATACGGTGAACATGAATGAATGATGCACTCTGAAATGATTGTCTCTTAGGGCGAACAAATACTGAACATGAGTCTTTAAAGACAGCGGGACACAACGAGCCGGATCATCTAAAGCACCCAAACCAAGTGGAAAGAGAGTAGGGTACATCATTGGGAAAAGATTGGGATTGGCAAATTCGTTAACAGGACAGGGACCCCTCAGAATTTGAATGTAACCACCACCTTTTTTAATATGCCACACAGCTGCCGCACGCAATGCGTTTGCGGTTGTTAAACCATCAGCATTTGCAACGACTGCGGATTGAAATGGTACTTCATTAACCTTGGACTCATTCGTCAATGGTAAAGTAGACACATTGTCATAACAAGCCTGCAGAGCATCGCGAGCATCATCGGGAGCAACCATTTCTATATGATAAGGTAAAAAGTCCATTGAATCAATAGCATGGAGGAATTGTTCATTGATAACGATATGACTGTATAGAGGATTATTGGCTTTCAACCACTTCAACGCCGCCCTTATCCGGTCTGCACAAACAATCAAAGGTTTGGCATATTGTGTTAGCCACTCAACGGATGGACGCGTTGATCCAACAAACAACACACAAACAGGAGATACAATATCTTCAACAGATGGCAATAGCAGTTGCGCAACACTGCCTGGGTCCTGGGGGAACACTATGGTATGCCCGCAAAACCGCTTTTGACAGCCAGGGTCAGCGTTAGCAGAATCATCCTTTTGCATCTGAACAATGTATTGACTAGGGCGGTACAATGATATAATGGTCTCCTCAACAGTAGTCAGGGCTTGCAATTCAGCTGGAACATCTCTGAGGTAAAGCTGATTTGCAAGGGCAAATTTGGGGAGCCTGTTCTTTTGCAACGGTACTAAACAGTCGTTACATAACCTGAGAGACAGAACTCCATCTGGATCTTCTAGCACACCATCAGGATCAAGAAGAAGATTTCGCAACGGACCGCTCAATATTGGGAGGAAGCCTTTTGACAGGTGTAATACTCTAGAGCTTGCAGATGTGCATGGGACTGATTGATCATTGAAACCACCGTGTTCAGCGTCTACACAAGGACAACCAGGATAAAGCAGGTGCGAGAGATGGAGGATGTTACAAGGTATGCATGCCATTGATCCTGCAGGCATTGCGCATGAGCAACACGCACAGGTCAGAGTCCAAAGAGAGTCTGACGAAGTTGCCTTGTGAAACATAGAAGACAGCTTGATTTTGAGGTCAGATGAAGCTACCTCGGGCCATGTAGCACGGTCGTGAACCTGTTCAGATAATATATTTGTCATATGACATTGCTTCCCTTTCAACAACCGGTGGCTATGTTGTTTCAACTTGGATTGCATCTGGTGCAGAGACGCTGCAGGGTCACAGATGACGTCATATACGTTGGGCAAGTACCACGCAGACTTAGCGGTCAACTTTGATAATGTCTTAAGGAGCACAAACGCCTGTATATCATTTTTGGAAACAATTGATGATTCATTGCAAGTGTCTGGCCCTTCAGGAACAAATAACAGAGATACTTCATCAGAAAAAGAGCAACAAGCGGCGTGATCACTATCAACTGAGCATAAACCCAACGTGAAATGGTCCAGGAGTGTCAAAGCAATTTGGTCATCATTCCCAGCAGAGGCTATACCGTGCGCAGCAGACAATGCCAGCAAATCAGAACGCTTCAATTGAGAAGGCGTCATCAAATCTGAAAACACTACAGAAGGAACAAAATCAGATTCCCAGCTTGCTAAAATGCCACGCAAATGGTTCAATCAGGTTTTGTATGACATACGTGCTCTGTCAAAACCCAAGCTTGCACAGAAAAAATGTAAGTCGACAGCCAACGTCTCCGCATACGTTATAAACTGGTAAAGGAGTTGCCGCTGCAACTGAGATGGTGAAGCAGACAATGGCAATTTAACACAATCGAGCGTACACCATTTACAACACAATCCGTTCAAAAGATGATGAGCCACCAAAAGACAACATTCCCTGAGGCTCAATAACTTTTGTAACTGATGCTTGAACATATAACGTTCCACAGTGGCAGAATCAGTGTCTTCGAGAGAAAGCAGGACATGCAAAAAATAGGAGACCACCGGCTGAGGACAGGAAGTAGTCGCGGGGATGTCAGAAGAGGAAATGCTTGAGGTCAGACTGTCCATCACGGTTGTCGGAACAGGGTCTACCCAAATGCAACCAAATCAGATTGAAACGGTGAAGAACATAGAAAACCGCACCAGATTCTTGTAAACCGAGCCTGCCAAGAACAAAATGATTGATAGTAGGAGTTAGCCCCAATGATATAAGATGCTCGCAGTACAATGCAAACCAATCACGACCCAAAACAACAGTAGACACATCCACAGAAACAAACTTGAGCACCGTACTGAAAGTCAGAGAGCCATCTACCACAGCAACAGGTAGTTCAAGGATGGTTGGGACGGCCGACAAAGGCAAACCAAAGAGACGGAACGGAATTTGACTGCCAGTACAGTTTGAACCAAAGCACGCTTCAAACGAAAGAGCCCCAAGTTTGACATCACACTCTGGGAGACGGGCAGATGTGTACGAGGGAACGGGGAAATTTATAGAATACAAAGTCAAACAATTGAACTCTGAAATAGGTCTGAACACCTGCCAAGGAATTGCGGAAGATACACATAACAACGCCGGCGAGGCTGACGATGTCAGATTCATGGGGAGCAAACGCCGGAAAACCACTCAGATACACCATTGTTAAGGAACAAATGCTGCCCTGCCGACAGACATAACGGTCGGAAGCTACTGACCGTCTGAAACCATCCGCAAAAAATCAAACAGCGCAAGCCAACGAAAGACATGTCGTCTCCTTCCAAGTACTGTTCTGCAAAATGGAAATGCAAAACGCTGATGATTGAACTCAAAGCAGGAACTACTATAACATGGAGAATAGATAAAAAACAGGGAGCAAAAAGAGACTCCGCTAGCGTGTCATTCTGAAAGATGGAAGAAAGGTTGTATTTCAGTGCTCCAATCAAAAATCGTAAAAGCTGAGAGGGTAGGATTAACTACGAATCCATGCAAGAACGTCCTATATAGCAAAACGATAATCCAACGGAGGATAGTAACGCTCCTGCCAGAAAAGATGAACTAGAGAACAATGAAGGTGAAGGCCCAGACCAACCTTGAGTTCCGCAGCTCGCAAAGAAGCCCAACCAGCCAGCCCAAAATACATTGGTAAGAGACTCCACAATTCCGACCGGTTCGACTCATGCAGAGCCTGAATCTCCATGGCACAAACCACACAGAAACGCCGGGACCACATTGGATTCCATGGCGTAAACGCCTTGAGAGGTCTCATATCTAAACCCTGAAGCAATCCAGAATGGACAAAGGAGAAATCGGCTTGCACAGCCTTACAAGACGAAGGTGAATGGCAAGAACTGCTTGGGTTCCACACACTCAACCATGACCAAGTATACATTCGCTGGGCATGAAGAAGCCACTGACGACCAACACATACGCGGCATTGGTCAAGAGGGTCCAAACGACTCATGGTGCCATCAAGGCAAGACATGCCATCTTGAATTTCCCTCTAAATACAGTAGAACAGTGGAAAAGTGTAAGCGCAGACAAGCAAAGATGTGAAGTGGACGCCATACGGTGGAATATCTCAAACACACACTCAAGAATAGGACTGGAATGCAAGCATGGAGACCAAACATCTTGCAAGATGTAATAAAATCAAATTCACCCCCTGGACTATCCATCAGGCCTGCGGATATGGCGCCACAAGAAGCATCAAACGTGGCCAAATCAGAGGAATGCGCAGTGTGAACACGGGCCGCGATGACCATATAAATGTCATTGATCTGCAATCTGTCACTCAAGTGCAACAATGAGTCGACAATGTTGACACCAAGAGGCTCGAGTCCAAGGAAAGCCCTGTGAAAGACTCAATCGCAAGAGCAAGACCAGCTGGGACAGATGTACGGGTTTAGACAATAAACCACAGAGAACAACAAAACAAAATCAACGGGATCTTCGTCGCATATGTGAACCGTAAACAGCGCCCTAAGGCGGGAAGGCCTGTCCTGCCAGAGCTGTTGAAGCTGGGGTGAAAGACGAGCAAGGACAGAACCGTGAAGGCGGCACAAGGACTTGCCTATAGAGATGATAAGATTGCCATCTGGGAAGCAGACAGGAGTGATTGAAGAATGAAACAGGTCAGATTTAACTGCAAAGACGCAAGAAGGAACTAGAAAGAGAGCCATGTTTGTTTACACACCAACACGTAGACATACAGAGATTGTAAGAGCGACCTCTGGAGGCTATGGCTCAGTCACACAGCTGGCAGAGGGAAATCCAAAGTATATATAGGTAATACAACAATAACTACTCACCTGGCAGAGGGAAATCCAAAGAGAACAAGTCTAGGGATTCCCTATGCCAGGAGTGATGCTTCCAAGGCTCCAGAAGCATGGGAAGTAACTGTATAGTATGACAAAAGCCACAATAAAATTTATAATCTAAAAAAGGAAAATCTCTGAAAATAATCAAAAACTCGGAAATTTCCATTGCCAGAGGTCAT
>QLOM01001955.1:0-10326 GCA_003313785.1 Termitomyces sp. MG148 | reverse complement strand
TACAGTTACTGACTGGTTTTCCCTTGGCCAGTTGATCTAGTCGATCTCTAACAAACACTCCCGAAAGCCAAGTTTTTCCGCGGACATAATTTGATAGATGTTTGACACGAGGTTGGAGTGCCGGAACTATCTGGATCGCTGACGAGCCCTACAGATACAATAGGCAATCAGTGCCAGCCCTTATCTAAGTTTGAAGTTTAGTTGGTGGAACTCACGACACCGATGACCGCCACGCGCTTGTCACCCCAATCCTTGACTGTCTCTTGCCATCCATTCTCGTTTACTTCCCAATGTGCACTGTGCATCACCTGCCCCTTGAACCTATCAAAGCCAGGTATATCTGGCCATGACCAGCGGCTTAGGCCACCCAAACCAGCGAGCACAACGTCTGCCGTATCGTCGAACTCCTCGAAATCTGTTTCCCAGTCCCACATGACGTGTTCACCTACCTCGGTGGGCGAGCCTTGGGCAGGGCGACGCACTTTGAGATGCCATTTACCCTTGCCTTCATTGTATGTGGCGCTAGTGATGCGATGACGAAGTTTGATGTAGGGTCGGAGCGCATACTTGTCGACAACGCGGTTAAGATAAGAGCGGATTTCGGGACCTGGAGCGTAGAACGCGGACCACTCTTTGTTATCTTCGAAAGTCAGCTGGTACTAGCGTGCGAATGAATGAGCCTTAGCATAAAAGGAAACACGCTAAGAAGTGGTGTACGTACGGCATGCGACGGGATGTCACAAGCTAGCCCAGGGTATCTATTCGCATGCCAGGCACCACCTACACCCGCTTGCGATTCGTAGACAGTCAGGTCAATGTTTTTGACACGTTGTCGAAACCTAATCAAGCGGTGTGGTCAGTCCAGTCGACGTAGGTCCTTCGCGCGACGTTGCGTACCGAATGCCCGCGGTGATACCTGTATAATCTTGTCGACGAACGTTAAATTGGTCCTCAACTCAACACTTACCACTGTAACCAGCACCAATGACTACCACCTTGATAGGTCGCGCTTCGTCAATTGAGAAGTTTGGGAGCTTGTAAGCATTGTCTGCGACATATACTTCCTTCGCGTTCGTGCCGTTGACGCCATGGAAACCATTGGTGCGTCCGTTGATGCCGTTTGTGGAGATCATGGATTTAAAGAAGATGTATGAGGAGAGCTAGTCGAAATAGGGGAAGGAACTTTTGACTAAACACTGAGAGATTCGGGTCTATTTGAAGGTTCTAAATTACGTCGTTCCATATCCAACCAAGTCCATGCTGGTTCTCACTTGTGCTAATTATGCGACATCCACTGACATGAAGGACGTCATGTGGAACCCATAGATTTTCCGCGACATATAGATCCGTATTTTTGCGAGATGTCAGACCTACGTTATAGATATGCTTTCCCCTCCATGTTCTAAAAGACTTGTTTGGTAATCGTGTAGGGATGGAAATTAGGCACGTACTGGCGGTCCAAAAGATTTCATATCAAGAAGTGGGGCGCCGCCCAAATAGATAAGCTCGAGAAAGATTCGTCTTTGACAAGTATCAATTTTTTGTCTATTTTTGTAGGAAGACCCCGCATGTACAACGAGTTCGACGGCACTTAAACTTCTAACATGCAAAATTGACATTACCACGGACGTGTTGATTGACATCATACGTCGAGTACGTGTCTGAAATGAATGATGTGAAATTTTCAATCGCTAAAATGTACTTGTGGAGGAGAGCTGCACAATTTACAGACTTGGAATCAATCAAAGCTCCAGACTTGAAAGCTTGACGCCTGGTAGGGGTCAAGTCAAATATATCGTGTTGTGGATTGATTCCCCGAGATTCAAGATAGCTATGGGTTATAGCAATGAGCACAGTTTAATTGTAACTGTGAAAAGAGGGGAGGACGTCAAGAAAAGTGAGATCAGAGCGGACGCTCAAGGATGTGGATCAAGCAACCCAACTTTTACAAAGTCCGTGTACTGCGGTAGCGATCCGTAACAATGAGCAGTGGGTTATCATCGGCACGATCTCAACAAGATCTTGTACGAGTTGGATGTTTTCCTGCACATAATTCTTATCCTCTTCTGACCATTTTCCCGGACCAGAATCAGGCAGCACTTATGACCTGTATACAAGACGATGCAGGGCACAACATGGAATTGGGGCAAGTACCTCTGTTCAATCTCTTGGTCAATATTCAGACAAATGTCACCCTGGAAGCCTAATTACTCTCATAAATATCAGACAATAGGCGCATGACCTGTCGAATGGGTCTGAACCAACCCTTCCGGAGGTTACGTCCTAACACGTGGAGACCACTGAAACCGACCACGGAAACCTTGAGCGATCAGCCGGTCCGCTCCTTGACCGTTTAAAGGACGCATGAGGTGAGTAAGGTCATGGGTACAACTGAATAAATACGGAAACAGAATTAGAAGAAAAATGGACTCGATGCAAAATCAACAGAGGGATACGGGTCCGTAGTACTTGTCGGCGGTTACCAAATAGCGATGTATTTGTATTCCCGTTACTTGTTATTAGCGGGTTTTGTTGCTCGAACAAAATGCGCGCGATACATAAATTTCACTCTGTAGGGCGGTCTTTGACCGCAGCGCCCGCTACTTGGATGCGGAAACACTCGGAGCGATCAAACAAATGAGTTTTGATTGTACACCAAAAGTAAGTAACGAAAAATCGGGAAAGGCTTTGAAAACACCGTCTCTCGAGACGACTCTCAGGTGCGAGAAGACTACGCTTTGCAGTATAAGAACCCATGAACGAGAGACTAGAGGGCCACGTACAACAATCTTAAGAAAAACATCTACTGAACGTGAATAGAAATAGAAACAAAACAAAACTGTTTTGCCTTTTTGTTTTGTCATTCTGACGCAAGAATGAAAGATATTGATACACTCAATCAGCATTTAGAGTTCCAGACTATTCACAAAAGGGGTAAAACAAAAGAAAAATCAATAAATCAGGCTACAAAAATCTACCACAGGAGCTTGATAACACGCCACGCAAACGCTTTAACTGAGTTTCGTATGGCATACGTGCTTTGTCAAGACCCAAGCTCACACAGAATAGATGTAAGTCAACAACAGACGTTTCCGCATATGTTGTCAACTGGTAAAGTACTTGCTGCCGCAACCATCAGCAAAGTCTGATTGGCTAGCTCAAGCTAGAGTCCTCTGGAGTACTCTGTCTAGTGACCTCCAGAGCCACAGCACTCCAGATAAGGTATATTGCTGTCTAGTGCTGTCTAGTACTGCACAGAGTTTGTATATCTGTTTAGAACTGTCCATCAGCATCCAGTCAAAATCAGCAATAACTAGTCATATAGATTGTCATGGTTTATTCACTTCATATGCATACTAAAGACATGGAAACCAAATCATGTTACTGAAAATCAGTAAATACACAATTCTAGTGTATACTATCTCAGCTCAAAGGTGTGTACTACTGTGAATTGGACAATGGTGATTGACTTAGCCTAATGTATGATGGGTTAGGATAGAAGATGGGGAAAGTCATCGAAAACTCCACTCACCAGTGAGGAGAACAGAGACACAGATCCATAAATTGATAGTTTTACAAAGTAACCAGTCCATGGGGCTAGAACAAACATCCTGTTAATAGAAATTCAAGACTGGGAGTAAATGACACTGAAAAAGCCAAGTCAAAAGTTATGAAAATAGAAATAGAAAAGACGTACAAGGATTTGATCACTAGTGAATCTGAATCCACAAATTAATATGAGTTATAATGAAGAAAATGACACTGAGGAAACCAGACCTATAAAGGAAGGGCAGGAGGGTATAAGATAGCAATTGAAAATAATGGGAGTGAGTTATGAACGAAGTTCAAGTTGGAAATTACCTTTTAAATAAGTTGAACATCATAGCACGTGCACATTAGGGCAGACATCTACCAACTTCAAAGGGAAAATTATATCAGAACAATTTAGTTTCAAAATATGCCAAACCACATGCTGGTATGTAGATTTGAAGGTGAATAAAGCTTCAAGCTTTGAAGAGACTACATAGATGTACATGAGCCAAACCAATGATATTAGATCAACAGTCATGTGAAAGTCACTTGACCGTGTTTTGTACCAGTACAAAACACGGTTGACTCAGAAGACACATCGTTCTTTTACAAAACCTGGAAAAAAGCATGAGAAAATAATAGTATACTACTCTATCAATGGCTAGCTATCAGCTAGCTATGGCTAGATAGTACTAGACAGCTCTGGACAGAGGGATGCTTGCTAGTTCATTCTGTTGATGACTGTCAAACTAGGGACTACTGGAGCCAAAATCAGAGTTTGCTGATGACTGAGATGGTGTAACAGACAATGGCAGTTTAACACAATCGAGGGTACACCGTTTACATCACAAACCATTCAACAGATGATGAGCCAACAAAAGACAACATTCCCTGAGGCTTGATAGCTTTTGCACTTGATGCTCATTCATATAATGTTCCAAAGTGGCAGAGTCAGCTTCCTCAAGAGACAGCAATACATGCAAGAAATAGGAGACAATCGGCTGGGGGCAGGAAGTAGTCGCGACAATGTCAAAACAGGAAATGTCTGAGGTCAAATTGTTTGTCACGGTCGTTGCAACAGGGTCTGCCCAAACGCAATCACATCAGAAGGAAAATGTAACGAACATAGAAAGTTGTGCCTGATTCCTGTAACCCAAGTCCAGCAAAAACAAAACCATTGATAGCGGGCGAGTCAATCCCGACAATATAGAGAGGCAGCGCACGCTTCAGAGCTAACAAAAACTTGCGTCCACAACCCGAGCTCCACGCGAAGAAGCAGCAAAGGGTATGCAATATACAAGAAAAAAAGAGGGAATGAAGGTGAGGGGAGGAAGATATGCGTCGGACGGTGAGACATCAAGAGGGATGTTTTAAAGGCGTGGAACATGGAACCACACAGCCTCCAAAGGACGGCAAAGAAACGCCAGGACTCAGAAAAGAAAAAAAAGGTGGTCTGAAACCGGAAACACCGGGAACGAATGGCCTGATTGGCTGAGAGGAGGCCGGACCGACAGCTACATGAGACAAGAAAAAGTTGACCGACAGTACTAAAATTTCACTCTGTAGGGCGGTTGATGACCGCAGAGCCCGCTACTTGGTCATGGAGACACCTCGAGAAACATCTGTTAGAAAGAGGTCATGAGGAAACACTCATTCAGAAACACTTGGAAAATATACATGTTAACAATAGTGTGTAGTCTATCACAATGCGAGCCACCAATGCATGTGGTCACTATGAAATGGGCAAGACGGAGCATCGAACATATGCACTGACAAATCATGTAGGTAGAGTCTGAATCCATATCCATCCCCCAGGGTGCGTTCGGTGCTTGGACAACATGGATCGACGGCACATATATGGGTCACCCACTGAGGCCACTCATGGAGTGTTGTGTTAAATTCATATCCTCAGCTTACATATTTCATGATGGCGTTCGCAAACTTGCCAGACGGTGTTGTCGTTGCAGATTTCATATTGACGAGATTCAAAAATGCAAAAGTCAGGTTCGGATAAGCGCAGTAGACTTGGTCATGAGAAATGAAGTTCATTACAGCGGATGAATGAAAATCTTCCATCGGCTTCAAAGGGCTTAGTGTGATCGATTCGAAGACGTTGACCTGTACACGACTCCGGCGCAAAACCTCGAACGACGCAACATGCGACATTCTTGCAAACCGCGTAACCATCAGTGACGAGGATGCTCGGTCCAACTGATATTTCACAAGAAGGGAGTGCACGACGACGCCGACCATGCCAGAAGGGCAGAAAATATCCAGATTGTTGGGAAAAAAAGTCCACGGATTCAGTGCAAGCAGGACAGCGGAACCTCTGACAACACTGTTCGTCTGACGCAATAAGCACAGAATGTGAGGACCGTCAAATCCCAAGCCAGCAAAAATTCGGAGGACATTGTTGGACACAAACGTCCGAACGGCGGTTCGTAATGTTCTGCATGTGTTCCCTAGCAAGTATCTATCTTGCAAATTCAGTTGACAGACGATGCGGTCTCCAATATCCATTGGCAGTTGCAAGAACGTGCATCAAGCTGTAGAGAAACAAGAAGAATTATAGGTCGCAACATGCGTTGCAGTTTTACCTTGGGAGACATCTTCGCTCCTAACCCGCCTTGTTAATCGCATGGCCATCTCTTTTGATAAACGTCGGTTTGTCGTTTTCCCAGCATCTGGTTTTCTACCATCAGTTTTTGTAATTGTAGAGCTAATCAGTTTGCACACCTCCACCTGATCTGTTAATTGTATTCAAACGTGGCATAGTAATCAAAGGACAAAAGAAAAGGTAGGTTACCAGTGCATTCAACGCGAAGTGACAGCGAACACAGACAAAATAGGGAAAACAAACCATCCTATTTTGAGGATACTAGAAAATAGGAGTCAAGTCTAAGACATGTGGTGTGCGTTCAGGAGGTGTAGTGACTCCTGTTTTGCAATATGGAAGAGGGGGCATATATTCGAACACAAGTTTTAACATACACCAAATATCTAAGAAGACAACAAGGTTGAATGTCAGTCCGGGCATCTAAAAGGTAACGAGTAAGAACCAAAGTTGGCAAGAAATCAATAAAGATGAACGTCCTGGCGTCAAAATACACGAGTTTCTGAAAACGGAAAAAAATACAAGCCGAAAATCAGGCAAGGCAAATATAAACTTTCAGAGTTCCATCTTCGACGCATCATCAACCTCCTTCATTTTCTTGATTTTTGTGCCATCTTTCTTTTTCAGCGAGACCTTTTTTCCGGCAATGGAGTCCTGCAAGTCGTCTTTAGCTATGTTGAGCCGGCCATTTCCGATCTGGGAATCCCCAGTGTCTGCGAGTTTACATCGTTTAGCAACAGCAAAGTTCGTGAAGGCATCTACAGCCGCCGAAGATACAGCCGGTTTATCCAAATCATCACTTTCTTGCCCAGGCAGCGTAGAAACAACGCGGTTGATAGGAGGCCCGTCTGACGAGCAAAGCATGTGCACGCTATGTGCGTTGATCTGGTAGACCTGGTGCGTGTCAGTGACAACGGTCGAAACAGAAGGCGGTAAATGTTGCTTACTTTCCTAATAGAACCTCGGTCCTTCATGACAAAACAATGAAGAGAACAGTGTATCAACACTACAGTCCCTGGTTTCAAAGCATTGTAAAACATCCAGGGTGCAATTAAGTTGTTCTCGCAATCCCGCACATCCAGTTGTACCAGTTTATTGTGCACCAAATTGAAGTAGGGACCTCTACAGTCCTGATTCAGCTTTGGATCATAGAAGCCATTAGCCTTCACAGGAGGGACTTGGGTTTCCGTCTGAGCGTTTGAATTTAAAAACTCACTGGCCGGTGTAACCACGTCGTTAGATGAAGCGGTCTTAACGGAATTGTTATCTGAGGCAACATCTGATACAGATCGTTTTGTTAAGCGTTTTACATTTGATTGAGTTTTGTTTGGGTTCTAGCAACACAAAAGACCAGGTTAATACCAGTATACACGTGACAACAAAGAATGCACAGCGTATTTGGGCAACATATGCATGACTACGTGGTCTTTCATGCTGAGGTCGTCTCCATCGCAGCTTTGCACCCAATCTCATACAGATACATCCTGTTTGATCGCTAGACTCAAAGATGAACAACGTTGGGTATGCGCACAATGCCAGATGCAAGTTCCTCCTTTTCATTGAATGATCTAATTGAGTTTAACATCACGATTTGATTCTTGAACAACGTAGACAATTGGCGCAGACTGTCCATGGGCACTTTCAATGAGAGTACATCCTTTGCTTTCGAGTTGTCCCCCAAAATCCAAACCTGCGAAACGCACACAGTTAAACCCTGCAGTTGAAGTCGAACCTAGGACACACCGGTTCTCCAGGGCAACCAGCATAATGATTTCCTTTGGCAGCAATGATTGTCCCGGCATTGATTGGGGCAATCTCTCCAATCAAATTGGTCCTGAAGTCCACTCCGTTTGCATCTTTGTATGAGTAATTATTTGACCACTGCTCGACATAGCGACAAAAATCAAAGCCGAAGTTGGCTTCTTCGAGGAACGTGCTACCCATAGAAATGATATTGTCTTTGATCGATGCGTATATCCCGTCATTACGCTCTTCAGAGAGAAGGAAAGAGATAGGCATGACTGTTGATCTGGATAATGCAGAATAGATGTTGAAAATCAACGGCTTTAAACAAATGTTGGTATAACACATGGCACTCAAGATGCGAGACTAATTACTAAAATGATAAGAAGGCTGCTGAATATTCAAACATATAGGCAAAAAATAGGACAGAGACTCACACCACTTTAGTTTTCGGGCCTCCTTTTCTTTCAAAGAGGGGCATCACTGAACCGATCAGGAGCGCTGTGCTTCCTGCGAGGGCAAATAGCGTTTGAGTCACAGCCAGAGATTCCAGAGGGGTCCCCCTGAACGGTTGACTTGTTCGGTGTAGGCAAATCATCCGATCCGTGTGCTAGGGCAGCGTTGCATTCAATCAGAATGTGAGCAAGACTTTTTAGGTCGAAAGTTGTTTCCTGCGTGATAGGTTGATCGATAGAATGCGAAGAAGGACAGACTTTGGCCAATTCTAAGACAGACTGTTCCTTTTCAAGAGTATTTCCATACAATGCTAAGGTCTTCCAATGCAAGATTTCTAACCGCTTTTATTCGCGCCGCCTATCTTCTGAGGTGGCACACATAATCCTTTTTTTGAGGAAAGGACAGAGAATAGCCACTCCATCAAAAGAGCAAACTCTTGACAACATGACATAAGGAGCCTCGGTACTCATGCACGATTCCAGATCGACGATTACTCGGTCCAGTGTCAACCCTTGTGCGCGATGTGCAGTCATTGCAAAGGCAGGGACAATAGGCACTTGTGAACGAGATATGGTGTGTTTCCATCTTGTATATGGGTGTTCAAACGAAAGAGAAACTGTGTCCACAATGATAGAATAATGACCGGCTGGTAAACCATGCATGGAAACTTGATCAGAGTCGGGGATGTGCACAACAACTGAATTTAGCACCCGTTGATAGGGACAGCCCGGCACTGAGGGCGGAAAGAGCAAAAGTATCCCAAAGGAGGCCGCCGCCCTTCAGCGGGACCGACAGGACCCAAAGACGGGATAGGTTGGGAACGGACCGAAAAACGGTACGGAACGAACCCGGCAGTACCCACCGCGGAACCCCAGAAAGGAACAGAGGAATGGAATGACGGAAGAATGGGGGACGGAAAGCGGATAGCGGAGAAGGAAAGCAGGATCCGCTAAGAGACAACGGAGGTACCTTAGTCGGACGGGATACTATAAAACTGTACAATATGTTCGGAATAAAATATCTCTTTCACCTCGAGACATAGTCCAGCGTCCACGATACAGAGTTCAAAAGACATTCCGAACTAGTCCGTTGCGTCCTGCGTATCCTACAGCGTTTCCGTCACCGATTCCGACAGCGTCCTCTCTCTTACCGCGCTTCTACCGACCCGTCGTCTACCGAGAAAACATAACCTTCCGATAAACCGCTAGAGGTTTCCGCCAAAAGGTTTCCGTCCTACCGACAGCTACTTCCGTTGCACGCTCAGACGGTCGACAAAGAAGCAATCAGGTGGTTATTCTCGAAAGATTCTTCGCTGACTATCAGTCACCCCTATAGCACGCTAATAATATCTGACTTAACAAAAGTCTACATTCTGCTTATAGGAAGTTAGTGACGTTATCATATTGGAGCCCACCGCGAGGGACTCTTTTACAGAATACCACCAGAAACTAGAGCACAAAGGCGACGCCGGGAAGCTGCGGAACCGCCATCGAGTCTTTTCCCGCCGTTACCAACAATCCCAATCCGAATCGGATTAACCGACCCGACCCCTTCAACAAGGCGCCACGTACCGCCTACCTTAGCGGAAGAACTAGAAGCGGCATACCGGAGACTAACCGTTGACGATATCCCAGATCTATTCCCAAGAAACTTATCACCGGTAACCCCGCTAGACGAATTCTTCTCATTCGACATATCGGTACCGGCCACTCCCCGACTGACACCCGTTCAGCACCCACCAAAACTAATCGAAGATAGTCAACCCAAGAGAATGGAGGAAAACACCGCTTCGCGGATGCCAACCAGGGGCAGCAGAACAGCCCCGAAATGGAATGAAAACAAGCCAAGGGAGCTGCCTCACTACTTCCGCGAATTAGAATACTTGTTCCGCAATTGCCAGGTCACAGACAAGCGCTATAAGAAGGAATATGCGGCACGATATGTGTCGTACGACACGGCGGAACTATGGACATGTATTCCGC
>QLOM01001954.1:0-22578 GCA_003313785.1 Termitomyces sp. MG148 | reverse complement strand
TGTACGCACAAAGATTTGGTATTCATGGATACATAACGTTTATCGTTGATCATTACGCAAAATTATGATTACAGGTGAAAAGTCAAGCCAGAATCAAAGCTGAAGGATTGCTGGAGACCAGTGAAGAAATCATTCTTGAAGAATACGTAACATTGGTTTGTCCTATTCCCTTGAAGATGTAATTTCAAGTATTGTAACTGTTTTTTCATCTCTGCAGGAACGTCTGCGCGCTGGAATGACGAGAGAGGACCTGACAAGAAACAACCTTCGATCAGTGAGAGAACTTGTCTATTCAAGTGACAATCGGCATGATTAGTATTGAAGGCGTCTCCAGAATCTACCGCTGCAATGAAACCAGGAATACTGCATCGTATTCGTGGTCTATTGGATCGAAAGATAGAAAGTGGTCAACGCCCAACCGGCCACTCTCCACCTAGGCCTTCTGCTGTCTTCAGATTGTGAGATCAAATTTCAATTTCTCTCCGGACGAGACAAATTCATCATTCATATTCAGAAATTCTATCGAAGATATCTCGTCAGTGTTGGAATCAATGCAGTAAGTTGAACTATTGTTAAATCGCTCCTCATCAAACAGATCTCTATTATCCGACGAGCTGGAAACAAGTCATTTTACGGAGGTTGTTGCATCAAACTCTCCACTAGAAACATCTGGTTCAACTTCGAACAATCATCTGCAGGACGAGTATGTCTTGAAGCTCGCTGACTTACCAGAGGTCCCTACCGACACGTGGGCGGATAGCGTGAGCTTCTATAGCAACGAGACTCATTCTAACGAGTACGAAAACGAACATGGCGATGACAAATGGCCAACTTTGGTAGTTCCGGAGCGCAAAATATATACTATAGCCGGTGAGGACCGGGACTATGATACGGAAGAAGACCTTCCTGAGGTATACGTACCCAATGCTCTCGAAATAGTACATTCCTCAGAGTTCCACGAGGATAAGTTTGATGATGCTGCAATTGAAGGGCATTCCTCGAGCTACTTGGAAGAACCCGGCAGCTATGCTGGAGAATACGATTTTGAACTGGAGATTGACGATCCTGAAGCATTTCTTGGACGAGTTCGTGAGGTGCTTTCAGAATATTCCATTGATCGTACAGAAGCCTCGTCACCTGAGGAGTCTTAGTCTCTTAAAGCTGGAGTCAGAGCCAGGCATGGCTCAGAATGCGTGGTCGTATTTGTGTGGTCATCATCCTGTATCACGCCTGTTCTTTGAACTTATGTATCTATCTGTAATGTAACAAACCATCTCTTCCTGAGCATGTACTATTCTCAACATCAGATCGATGTATATGCGATCGTCGTTGTAGTATGATGAGGTGCAAAACTCCGGGGTCATTCGTACATCAGTTACGGTATAATACTTGTTACCCTCACTCGCAAACTGTCAAAAAGACAATCTATCCTCTAATCTTTTGTGCATCACCGAAGTGCACTCGCACGTAAGGTACTCGTACTCGAAGACCCGAACGACTCCAAATCTTCCGAGGTCCCTCCTGGCGCCACCAATATAACCGCTAGTTCCTTCTGGATCCTCTGCAGCACTTTTGTCAGATGCGCCAAGCCCGCCTGCTGGTCGGACAATATCTGCAAAACCCCTGGTGAGCACAACAACTTAATAAAAAAATCATGGAGACATACCTGTGCAATCTGTGCTAGTCCTTCCTCATCTACAACCGCCCATTCACCGCCATTTCCTTCTCCATTCCTACCCCTCTCTGCAGAGGCTCCCACAGCCCCAATGAGCGCCCATAGCTCGTTCAGCTTCCCCAATAACCGCCCCCGACGCACCTCATCCTCGATCTCCTCAAGTTTCCCTCTGAGCTGCTCCTCTTCCGGCCGAATTGCAGATGAACGAATCGCAGGGATTAATAGATGTAGGTGCTGTGCAAATGCAAGGAGACGCTGTGTTACTTGTGTTTGTTGCGCTGCAGCGCGTTTGAGGCGGGAGACATTAGAAAGGGAATGTCGTTCGGACAGCACGTCAAGGCGCTTTTTCACGTCCTGATAGAGAGAAAGCGGGGGTTCGAGATGAGAGGAATCACGAGGGGCGGAAGACGCACTGTTAGACGTTGTTTCAGTTTTTCTGATTGGACAGATTGAGCATCCACACGGGCGCGAAGGTCATCGAAACCGGTTGCAAAGACAGGGACAAAGCTACGAAACCGGTCAAAGGCGGTCAAAGGCGTAGACGAAGTCATGTGTAAAGCTTACTCACCATGAGGAATTTGGATTTTCTCTCCGTGCCTTCTCCCACCGCTCATTTGAGACATTCGGTGGTCGCTGGTAATGTGACACCTTGGAGGGTTCGACCATGTTATAAAACGCATGCTAGAATCACCGTCAACCTCGTTGGCTGCTGAAGCCTAATGAAGCAAAGAACTTACTTGGAACCGACACTCTGATGATGCAGGATTCCATGCATTATATACTGCCTCGATGCGTTGCTGAAGTAGTGCATGCTGAGCCTGAGCATCTGCCTGCTGCTGTGCAGGCCCAACAGCAGTTCGCGCAAGTATCGAGGATCCGAGGCCGCTAGCTTGGCTTGAACCACCGAGCACGCTCGTTCCAAGAGTACCGGTATTCCCACCGCCGAATAGTGGGTTAGTAGTCGTTGGTGCTGTGGCTGCTGTCGATTGAATAAATAGTGAAGGTTTTGTTTGGGGTTGACCAAAGGCTCCGCCGCCGAAAAGGGGGTTGGTGTTGGTTGTAGCAGGTGTTGTTCCAGATTGAATTGGATTGGGGTTGGTGCTGATGTTCAGACCGGGTTTGCTGCCGAGCAAACCTCCGCCGCCACCAAAGAGGCCCCCGCCAGTCTGCTGCTGCTGAGGCTGCGTGGTAGACGCGCCAAATAGGCCTCCAGTCGGCGCAGGTTGGGTCGCAGTAGAGGAACCAAACAGACCGCCACCTGTCGCAGCGGGTTGCGTCGTGTTTGACGGACCGAAAAGGCTACCACCTGTCGCAGCAGGCTGTGTGGTATTGGAAGACCCGAAAAGGCCGCCACCGGTCGTCGCAGGCTGTTGGGTGGAAGTACCAAACAGGCTATTACCTGTCGCTGGTTGTGTCTGTTGAGTTGAAGCACCGAACAACCCTCCTGTCGTGGCCGGCTGCTGTTGCTGCTGGCCGAAAAGACCTCCCCCTG
Source organism: Termitomyces sp. MG148 (assembly GCA_003313785.1). Classification (NCBI taxonomy): domain Eukaryota; kingdom Fungi; phylum Basidiomycota; class Agaricomycetes; order Agaricales; family Lyophyllaceae; genus Termitomyces; species Termitomyces sp. MG148. The sequence continues at coordinate 19,411 of QLOM01001954.1, read as the reverse complement.
TTGTTCCCTGCGCCGCGGTATTGGTATTCGTGTTCTGACCAAACAGACCACCCCCCGTCGTGCTCGTATTCGCTGCGCTTGTGGTTCCAAAAGCTGACGCGGGCTGGGCATTGTTGGGAAGCAAAGGATTCGTTGACTGCGTCGAGTTTTGTGCTGGAGCGCCGAAAAGGCCCCCCCCTGAAGGCTGTTGCTGGGTATTTGGAGCACCAAAAAGGCCGCCACCCGTCTGTGGCGCAGTTGTAGTCGGATTGCCAAAGAACGACATGATATTAATCTGCCTAAAATATTGTTATTGCCGCCTATTCAACATTTATACGCGTCTTACTATCCAAGACCTCTCAAAAGTCTCAATTCCACGATACTTTTAACTTGAAAACTGTAAAGCCGCCAGACTCCTCGAACGTAGGAACGGTCAAGCAGACCTCAAGAAAGATTGAAGCAACGACAACGAAAGAACAGGCGCGCAGTCATGTGATCTCATTGGCTTTCGGAGATCAGCGTCGGTGATTGCCGAACATCATTGACTTTAATCTGGTCCAGATTTTATTTACAGCAGCACCGATACAGCTATGCCTGCAAGCTTTCATGCAGTGGCCGCGTGCACTCTGCGTTTTATAAAGTACTCCCCGTCATTCGCTAGTAACATCTCCCACTATGGCTCCTAAGCGGAATTGGAAACACAACTTGAGGTCGTTCCCCTCAATGTCTGCACTCAGACAGAGCGAGAATAGTCAAGGTGGACCTCAAATCGAAGAGAGCGATACAGTGTTCTTGTTAGTTCATCAGATTTACGATTCCATGGTGCAACCAACTCACCTTTTTTGCGTCTCAAGAATTCTTGGGCAAACTGGAGCAGGCAAAAGCACTGTAGGATCGATTCCTTCTTGGCTTTGTTTAAACCTAAGGTTTTCCTCATCTAGTTCGTGAATCATGCCCTTGGTCATGAAGCAGCGTCTGTTGGACACAATCTGAATGCACACACGACAACTATCACCCCATACCTGTGTCCAATCCATCCTGATCTTAACTCGGGTCGTGTCTTTCTGGTGGACACTCCAGGGTTCAACGACACCTGGGATAGCGATCGAGCAATTGTCAAACGAATCCTTGACTGGCTCCAAAGCGCGTGAGCCTTTCTTTCTACATACAACAAACTCCTTCAATAGACTCACAAAGATGCTCTTCAATCATAGCTGTAAACCCAAAACACGGTTCGGTGGAATAATCTACCTCTACGAGATCAGTCAGGCACGCGACAATCCTACTGCAACCTTTATGCATCCAACCAAGCTCTCAGAGCCCGAAGCCCCCAGATACGTCATCCTCGCGACTGTAAAGTGGAACGACGCCCGAACAGATGTTGCTGAGCTTCGCGAGGCGCAGCTCAAGAAATCATGGTCCATGCTAGTTGAACGTGGCTCGCAGATGGCGCGCTTCAACGACTCAACCGAGTCTGCGCACCAGATTATCAAGATGTTCCCAAAGGATGCGCTATCCATCGAACGCATGCAGAAGGAGTTCCGTAGGATTCTTGGGACGTTGCCTGCTGAATCATCTGACAGCAAGGAAGGATTCATTTCAAGGGTCTTCGGCAAAATTTCCTGGGTAAGTATTTTTTTCTCTGGTTTTTCACATGGAGCTAGATACCTGACCGACCCCAGTTGCGCTAGGGGATCTTAGTAGATGTAGATGGCTCGACGCCTATTTTAATGGCATATCCGGCTTGCATGTTCTCTTGCTCTTTCAATGATCTCTTTGTCACCTCATTTGAGCTGGTAACGGTATAACTCTTCTTTCTTCCTCTGTTTCTAAGTATCAAGCCCGGTTCTCTGGAACTTGAAAAGACCGATTGAGCGCGGATACCCAATAATTTCACTGATTATCTGAGATCGGTTAGTTCACGTTCTTCGCCTCGTGGTTTTGGCCCTGCGATCAAGACATAGCTTGTGGATTTCTGCTACTACTTTTTTTTCCAGGAACTAGGGGAAAAAAGCTTTTTCAATGCGATAGCTTCTTCACTTTCTCTAGGATATTCTCTTCAGAATTGGAAAGTAATATAATTAATAACTTTCTCTCTTCACGCCATGCAAACAATGCTTCCTTGGCTGGGTCCAGGTGTCGAGGGGACCAATAAGGTTCGATTCATGTATACTTATCTAGCTAGCTTTTCTTTGTTTTTCGATGCCAGAACTACGCCGCTCTCATTTCTCACTTCCATTCCACAGACCAATCAATTAAGACAGATGATGAAAATTTACTGCCTTTTCAACTGATTCAATTGAATTGATGCGTTGGCGTGTCAGTGCCTCATGCACAAAAAAGAATCCAACTATGTGGCATGCAAAAGGAAATTCAGATCTATCTCGCCTCGTGTTCTCGTCAGTCTCATCGATAGTACGATATGCCGCATGTCAAATCTATACTATTTTGTCGTGGCGAATCTGTACGCTAACACGTCAGATACACTACCTACTCCCATCACGATGCTCATGACTGCCACCTTGGAAGTACAACAACGTGTTGATACTGTCAGATACTTAATTCACACATGATCATTGCCATGTTGAGTAAGTCATTTCAGGAATATCTTTCTTTAACTTGAATTGCGTTTGAACTTCCACGCATTACGATGGATGGATGAATACTGGTTGTGTGAAGACACTGCTCAGCTGTCACGTCCAAACAGCCGCAATAGCTTGTGTGGGATCTCGAGTCGACCTTTCGCAGAGATCTCTTCAAGGACGGACCTGATCTGGTCGTCGTTCTCAAGTGCACGCTGAGTTGCGTCTGGGTCCTTGGCCGCGCTGCGTAGTATTGGAGTGGTTTCTTCGCGCGATTTGAGCAGCTCCTGGAGTGCGTCGGAAAGGAATCGTACCGCTTCAGTATCCTGAAGAGCCCTATTGATCTCGCCCAGCTCCTTTTGTATCTGAAGAGGATACATCGCGTCTTTCGCAAGAAGAAAGTCGACGGTGTCCTGCGCTGCCATCTGATCGAGGTTTCCCCGATGGACAGCAGATCCATGCTTGATCATGCCCTTCCAATATTCAGCCTTCAGCTCTCGTTCGCGTTTTTCTCCGACGGCCTTGTCGACCTGTTCCCACATAGTCGTCACCAAGACAACTTTACGTGCTGCTGCCTGGCCACATAGTTTCTCGAATACCTCAAAATTTCGCGCAGTCGAGCCTTGCCACCGCTTTGCGCTTATATCGTAGAGGTAAATCACACCTGCCATTTTCATATGCGCGTCATACCTGGATGTACCATCAGTCTTCTTACAGGATCAGGATCAAGGGTCCGTACGATTGAGCTAGCCATACACCTATGCGCCTCAGAATTTCTCGATCGCTTAGGACGGTGTCGTCAAAGCCTGGTGTATCAACCATCACGATGCGATTATTAGGGAATTGGGGATCATTGTAGGTATACGCTTGAACGTGAGATGTGTAGGAATTAAGGTTGTGACCGACAGGAGCTACTTGCTCGCCGAGCAATGTATTTATGAACTGAAGGAACTTCATATATAGTGATTCATAAGTACTACAAACCGAGGCGTACCGTACTCTTCCCGGCTCCCGTGGCGCCCATGATTCTGAACATAGTTTAGCAAGAATGCTGAAAGTAGATTATTCGACTTACGCTATTACGAGGTCTGATGGCTTTGGATCTTTCAAGAATGTATCAACAGGCTTCATCTCTTTCTTCCATCTTGGTTTCTTCGAGGACAGGGCAGTGAAGAAATTCATGAACGTTATAAAAGATGGAAACTGATTCGAGAATGGTCTTGAGTAGTTTCTAGCAGGAGAGATGTGTTACACCAGCAGAAGCCCTCGTCATCAATAAGCACTTAAGTGCACGCGCAACACACGATGTCAATGTCATTTGAAGCTTTGAGGATGGGGATCCACGTGAGCAAACATGAGGGAACACCATGTATGAAACTGAAACAAGTAACTTGGTACGAGATATCGGGCCGTAATGCAAGAGGGAAAGAACTGGACAGGTCGTCTCAGAACTCTAAGCCTTGTGTCGAGACAAAAAGCATGAGGCTGCAGTACTTTGATAACCTCTCTTCAAGAGAATGTTATCGATAATACCGGGTTTCCTGAGCCTAACGGCGGGGAGTTTCAAATAGCAATTATCTGTACCGCTATATATGAAATTGTCGATAAAATCGACAACGAACAGCCGGAACATGATACGCTCCGGAAATGTCTTGAGCGGATCCTCGATAAGGTACGAAAAGACACAGTACAAAACCATACGGATACCAAGTTTTTCGACGGTTAACTCAGATCGGAAGAAGCATGAGCGCCTGTTTCTTTAAACCCTGGTCGTGTATTTCCACTGCCTACAGGACCAGGGAATCTGCCCAGTCAACGTTACAATAATCGTCTCATAAGCTTCGGGTCTACGACTAAGACATCAAAAGCGCTCACTACTTGTATCCTCGATTGCGATAACCACTGAGCAATTTCGCTTGTAACTGGTACATTGTCAAAATCAGGTACTCATTTAAGAAGACAAAGCAATGGCTCGAAGCTCAGAATCATACAGACATTTACAACAGAGATTGGTCGTAAATCGACGTGAGTTCATGAGAAACAGCAACCAAATTCCAGTGACGAGTGTTATCGGACCAAGTGCGCTTTGCTGGAAGTGATAAAACTACAATCCTGCGGTATTTTGGTCGAGTAAGATCAATGTAAGGGGGTATGAAGGGCCTGGAGGGAAGGAGCATATGCCACAAGAGCTGACTCGCCATTCGTCTCCCGACACCCACTGACGTGCACTAGAAAAAAGGCAGTGAATAGTAGCACTAACCATCAAAATCGTGACTGCTGATAAGTACTTATATAGATGGAAAAAAGATACTTTTTGTTAGTGCCGGCGCTTGCCGATCATCAGCACGGATGACATCCGTTTTTCCCCATTGGCATCACTCCGGATGAACGATTCAACTTTTGAGTAATGGGTATACTTAGGAGGTGTGTGTGTTACCCCTCAGGGGACGACACATCATGCTTGTCCCAGTGAACACTCTTCAACCCCTTGGATGGCTTAGCTTCCGTCAAAGCCACAAACGCGGGTTGATTGCTTTCACTGTCCTCACCGTGTTGGCTTATGTGCTCTTCTCGTTTACATGGTCTACTTCGGAGGTGGACTTTTTCGAGGAAGATCATGTCTACAATCTCTTTCTAGAACCATCTCCTATTCTAAAAGTCAATCTGTCTAAATGGGAACTTAGGCAGGACGAAGTCCGGAGAACCTTTAGACATGCGTACTCTGGTTATATGGAGTATGCTTTTCCAGCAGATGAATTGCTTGCTACGTCTGGTGGAAATTCTAGCAAGTTAGCACCGCCTCTTCGTGAAACTTCAGATTGCTAAACACTCAACCCAGATTCAACGGCTGGGGAGTTACGTTGATTGATGCTATGGACACAATGTGGATGATGGGACTCAAAAACGAATTCAATGATGCAGTCCGAGTGGTAGCCACACAGAATTTTACGACAAATTCGGTATGTACAGATGTATTTACCAGTGAGGTGGATTTGTTAACTGAACTTGAGCAGGAGTATTTTGTGCCATTTTTCGAGACAGTCATTCGCTATCTTGGTGGCCTGCTTTCCGCATATTCACTTTCACGAGAACCTATTCTTCTTGCGCGTGCCGACGATCTTGGGATCCTTTTGCTTCCAGTCTTTGATACACCTTCTGGGTTTCCCGCCTACTCGGTCAATACGCACAAGTGAGTCTTTTATTATTTACATCATGTATGGCATGTACTCATCGTAGATACTTAGTGGATTGACTGGTATGGGCTGGATGGGACTGGCGACACTATTTTCAGAGGCAGCAAGTTGTCAACTGGAGTTTAAATATCTCGCAAAACTCACTGGTCGGAAAGAGTATTATAAAACTGTGAGTTGCGTGAGTCTCAAGTCGACGTTCTCCAATGATAGTCTTTAGGTAGACCGCATCATGGAGCGACTCTATACCGCTAAGCCTGAGGATGGCCTATTCCCAACGAGGTGGTCTAGACTAGGCGAACCTCTTGACCGTCCGTCCGTCCATTATTCTGTCTATCCTTTTTCCGAATTACTATTCACCAGGTCAGTACACCGTTGGAGCATCAAGTGACAGTGGCTATGAATATCTTCTCAAGCAATACCTTCTGTCGGGGGACATCAAGGCTTTAACGCAATGTGCACTCTCTAGTTATCAACACAAACCCTTCACTCACCTTGTTCACTAGATCTAGAATCAATAAATGGAATAATCCAACGGTTACTTTATGTGACACCCACTCGAGAACTCCTCTACATCGCTTCGATGAATCATCGAACAGTCACGCACGATTTCGAACATCTTGCGTGTTTCCTCCCCGGGCTTCTCGCGCTCGGTGCCCACACCATTCCTGACGACTATCTTCCAGCCAAAGAGCGCGAGCGTCACAAATGGGCCGCCGCGGGGCTTGCATACACCTGCTACATTGCATATGCCGATCAGAAGTCGGGACTTGGACCAGATAAACTAGGTATGAAGCAAGGTACGAGATGGGTTGAAAAGCTAGCAATGTGGGAGGATGCCGGGCGCGTTGGTGTGCCGCCGGGTCTGAGAGAGGAGGGGCCGTTAAAGAACCAAAAGGAGAAAGACTATGCCTTGCACTCGTGGGGTTCGTATTTTCTGCGGCCGGAGGTGCGTCCTGTTCCTTTCCGCACTTTTGACAATGATGTGATTCCGACATCAGACTGTAGAAAGCCTATATTATATGTGGAAAACAACGGGAGAGGAGAAATGGCGTGAGCGAGGCTACAAAATCTTCGTCGCTCTCGAGCGACATGCAAGAACTCAGTACGGGTATACATCTGTCGCTCACGTTGACATGGACCCTGTTCGTCTTTTAGATGATATGCCCAGGTATGTCCTTATGCGGCGTGGTGTTATTTATTCCCTGACGTGCGGTTTCAGTTTCTTTCTCGCTGAAACGTTGAAGTATCTCTTTCTTCTATTTGAGGAGGGAGACAGTTACCCATTCTCAAAGTGGGTATTCAACACCGAGGCGCACCCGTTGCCGGTGTTTGAGTGGTCTTCATGGGAACTCAAGTTGTACGGCATCACCCCTTAACTTGTTGGTGTTGATATAACGCGTAAGTCAACCTATTTTCTCAAAAGTATACCAACCAAACAGATGTCTTAGATCATTAACATCACGAGCAACGAGCACAAAAAAGAGGGATTATATTCAGGATACAAAGTATTCAGATGTATAGAACGCCAGGAGTTGTCCACACTCTCTGTATTCGGTGAGACGGACAAGGGATCAAGACACGTATCATTTGTTCCCTCCAAGTCTTCAGAGTCAAGCCAGGCTGAGCAAATCACCCAACTCAGGTACCACTCAAGAGTAGAGCACTAGATTCACTCCCAGTAGCTGATCTCGATCCATCAACGCTATCTTTGTTCGCCAGCAAACAGCAGTCTTCGGGATTAGTCTTGGTACATCGCGGTAAAGTTTCATTTCAAGTTCCATTAAAGTATACGTAACCTAAGTTTAATTATACACAAACCAGTCTGTGACGCAGCAATTATCGATAAATACAAGTAAGCTAAAAAAAACAAGTGAATTGCCCATGCACAAAGCGTCAGAGATGTACAGTCGAAAGCGTGAGCCTAGCGTTTTCTTTCAACCATCGAAGTGGCTATCGAAGTGCGTCCCACGCTTAGGATCGGCACGACGCTTCTCGACTATCTTGCGGATTTTGCGCTCGGGACGAACCACGATGATAGGCACAGGCGAATGAGTAAGGCAATATCTAAGTATCAGGGAATCAGGTTCGCAGGATAAAGGGCCTGCGGCGGGACTCACTTGCTCACACTCCCGATCGCTGAACCCATATTCATGTTTTTGGCTAGCCCGCTAAGCATGGACCGCTTTACCCGAGTTCCAACGACGACACTGTCAGGCCGATATAGCGCAATTAGACGATCAAGAGTGTCGGTGATACGCCCGGGAATGTATTCAACAATAAGGGATAACTGGAAAACAAGAAAAAAACGACATCAACGAGGGAGACACCGACAAGTGCAAAATACTGACCTTGCGATCCGGATCTGCTTCGACGCTCTTTGCCTGAATTGTCTTCATCAATTCACGTGCCTCCTCCCGGATAATGTCGTGGTCCTTCTCTGAGACATATTCAACACACATAGGACAGGGAAAGATGCAATGAGACACACCTAACACGTCTTCATCAACGCCTCGGTACACGATCAACTCATCTCCGTCCTGGGCAAGGGTCTCGAGTGACCAGTCCAGCGCCTCCCGACCACTCTCATCCGGCGACGAAGCACAGAGAAATACACGCGTCGAACGAGTGCGTACGTATCCCTCCGACTTGACCTGGAGTGTAAACGAGAACATAGAGGCAGACTTATTCTCAAAGGTATCAAAAGAGACTTTAGGGGTGTATCCTGGCGTAGCCGGGACATTGAGATGATGAGACTGGGAATGCGGTGACAATAGAATGGAGTGGTATGCTGGCGTGTGAACTGGGCTCGAAGAATGGGGGACAGAGAGAGGAACGGGGGTTGACGATGTCGAGACGGCCGAGTGGGACGACGACGACGACGGCGAGAGAGATGGCGAGACCATTTCTGAACTGTGTGGCGGCAATTGGACACTTGGAGGTGGTAATGGCGAGGTTTGTGGCGTAAACGGACTGGAACTACGCTTCATTGCTGAACGGAGTGACATGTAGGAAAGAGATCGGTTTCGAACTCCGACACTGCCACTTGCGCTTCGTCCTTCTCAACCATTGCGGCCACCATCGCGCAACGCTCTCTGAGGAATTTCAAAGACTGTACGGTATCACAGAGAGTGTATTGACGTGAATCTGATCCTGGGACTATCCGGGTCCCCTGATCAAATTTCGGTTCCCAAGGATCTATGGCTCTACTTATCTGGACAACTTCCATACACGCTGATATGAAATAGATCAGGCTTCCAGACCCACTGGTGCAACATCGCCAGCTATGTTCTCCTTCCTCTCGGGATGGCCTGAACACAGGAACCGCACTTTGGTCACACTTCATTGTTTTGTCTTATAGCATAAGCATTTAAATGAATTTCAAGGGGGTGTATTAACATATTCATCCACACTACAAAAGCTGTGATGAAGAATGCTTGAACAGGCTAGCATATAATAGTATGGAGTTTTAGAGAGGTCAATACAAGTCAATTTCAATACAACGATCAATGAATTCTGCATTTTCAATGGTCGAACCAAATAAAAGAATGCGTTTATCAGGGAGAGCGTCGCAGCAAGCAATAGTGATCTTCAGTGACTCCAGTTTTTCTCGAAGTTCAAGACGATAACAATCTGAGAGTTGTGTAGTTGAAAGATTCAGAAGCCATAAATCGGGCAGGTCATGAGGTGGGGAATCATCCTCTTCGTCGCTGGAATTGTATTCATCGAGTACATCATCATGCCAAGTAGCAAGGATGACTGAAGTGCAAGCATTTATCATTCCTTGGGGCAATTCCTCTTTTATCTCGGTTTTGACAGCCAGTCGCCCATCGAGAAGTCGATCGCTAGAGACGACAAAGCAATTTATACCATATATCCTTTCAGGGAAGTTACCTTCCGCGTCGTTATATTTTTGGAATGTCTGGCGAGCAATATCGAAAAGCACAACATGGGAGGAAGAAAAGTTGCAGTAGGGCTAGTTTGGTAGGAGCAGAATGAATATTGTGCAATTGACAAGAGTACATGACCTATACTAACCGGTTTCAAAGCTTCATCCAGGCACCCAGGGAGCAATAAGATTTGCTTTCGACCATAAACTGGTATTACTTCGCAGGAAAAGCCAAAGTGGGGGATGTGCGGCGGGTAGGGCTCATCACGCACAACCCAAGCCCATCTTTCGACGTTATTATCAAAGCTTGCAATGGAGTACGACTCGTGGCCTCGACCACCAAAGATATACAATCGATTGTCGATAAACGTCATTGAAGCATCCATGCGAGGAGCTACCTCATTTGGAATTTCGATTTGCCACCACTTCATCATATCGAGACAGATAAGATATAAGTCAGATGAAGGGCCGGTTCCGTCTGATTTCAGACCCCCAAAAATTAGGATGACACGATAACCTTTGATGACACAGAACGTGCCGGCAGCTGCTCGACACAGAGGCAAAGCCGCTTTTTTCACATCAAATTCTACAGATAGTGGGCTCCAGGGGTGGCTGATCTTTTTAAATCCTCTCTACGTATACCCTCAATGAATTCAACAGTGCACTGAGTGTTATGAAGCAAGTAACATACCATTTCCTTCCATTTACCTGTTCTCAGAGAAAGAGCTGAGAGGCGAAAGGGTCCCAAGTCATCTTGCCAGTAAAAGAGGATCATCTTGTTTTCTGCATCCAGGAATTGACCTTCAGGGCGGAAGTAGAAGGGCTTGCTGCCCTGAAGTTTTACTTTGATGAGATCATCGTAATGTAATTGAGTTTCTACAGGATTAGCGAGGTCATTTTTGTTTTCCTCCTCTTCCAATTTGATGGTAGTCGAAGAACGATGCCTGGTCGACATAGGCATACTACAGTAGTCGGCTGCAAGTGAGTGGACGTCAAAAAGGGAAAGAAGAAAGTGGATAATGATTAAAGGAAGTGAGCAACAAGGTTCTTAAAAGACATCGAGTCAACTGTTTACAGTATATCGAATTTAACAGAAGCTCCTCACGAAGGCTTCTCAAGGCTGAAGCGCTGAAGTCATGTTTGGCAATCACCGCCGGTGTGTTTCCAATTCCGACGGCACCACTTTTTCCTTTGATATACATATCTTTATTAGCATGGTTCTGTGGGCCTACCTGGGCTCTATAGAACTTTGAGAACACGAAGATGGTCTTTCACTCTGATGGGCTGCATGGGAACCACACATAACATATCATCCTGCCTTTGCGCAGGTAGGACTCCTGGCTCACCCCTAGCCATGTATTGGTCAACTCAATATAAGACATACATTGGGAGGTACGTATTTCAATACCTATGGCGGAAACAAAGCGACACGCAATCAATACTGTACAGGTTAAGTATGTGTGTTTAGACCGTGTAAGCCCTCTGCAGCTTCCAAACCAAGAACAACCAATCACCCTTCCTGTCCTTGTTGATGTCACCCGTACGTCCTTGAGGCAGCCCAGGCCAGACACTGTCAGGGATCGAACCATAGACATTGTTTGAGGAACGGACCAAGGTGAGGTCGGAGATGAACAGACGTTGGTTGCTCTGTCTGACGGGAATAAGGTAGCGCCAATGACCACCGGCACCTTTGGCAAGATCAGAGTAACGCTCGTCGCCTTGGTCAGTGATGATGAAATCAAAACTCGTCAGTGCCTCGGAGACCTTGTGAGTGGTCTCGGGCACCAGCCACACATACCTGTGTAAGATATCAATCAGTATTCATGTCTACAAATTGCCACGTGGAACTAAGAGGTGCTTACTTGCCGCCGAACGAGTAATTGATATCGTCGTTCCCATTGTTCCATTCACGAACACGATCGCCAGGTACTTCAATTGGGCGGTCGCCATAGACAACCTAAATCTCTGATTAGTTTCGTCCGTGCCAAGCTGGAAAAATAGATCATCAAGGATTGGCATCACCTTGATGGCCTTGATGAAAGTTTGTGGCTCCAGCATCAGTTCAACTGGCACTTCCTTCACCAGCTCGCTATCCGGAAGTGGGGTAGGCCTCGTGATAACGATGTCCTCCTCAACCATCACACCAGCACACTCAAAAAAGCGCCGATAGGCAACTAGCTTGCTGTGAGCGCCGATCGTGTCTGCAAGGATAGATCAGAACTCTGGATTGATTGAACAGTGAAAAAAATTGCTTACACTTGCGGGTTTCCTTGCGGGAGTAGGATACTGTCTCCTCCCTCTGTTGCTTGGTCGTCTCTTGAAGCGCGCTGCTAATCTCCTTGCTCGCTTCATATCCAGCTTTGACGTTGACGGAGGCAGCGCCATATGATGCGCCGGCTTCGAGCTCGACCCTGCCTGATTCAGCAAGTTTCTTCGCGCTGGATGTGACAGTCTCATTGAATTTCTGAGAGGTGTATGACCAAGATATCTGTATCTCAGTGGTACGTTCAATGGAACCTGGGAGAATGATTGAGTGACGGATCCAATTAACACAGGGCGGGAATACCTACCTGCATTGCCACTGTTGTCGTGGTCGAAGATGAGACGCCAGACATAGCGGCCAGGAATGTTGATCGTTGGTTTGGAAGGCATGTTTGGTGAGCAGATGAGAGTAGTGAGCAGATGAGAGTAGTGAGCTTCAATGCAAGGAACTCTGGTGAATAAAAATTGAGCCCCCGCCCGGGTTTATATACCAAATGACCGCCCCAAAAGAGCGTTCAATAACAGCCGTCAATCATCCTACTGAATTGTTACGCAATCCGCTGAATATGACCTAGGTCACATCATACAATGTGCAGGATTGACTGCTCCAGAGTCCTCCGGCCGAGAATTCTCTCGCTCAAAGCGAGTATGTTCCTTTACGAGTTCTATTCGGTCCTTGAGCACCAGACTCTGATCTTTCTAAAAGCGATTTTTCGGAAGCTCCACTCTGACTGCGCAAAGGGTCTTGCCGCGTGCTCAAGTTCAGCACTCTTGTGGGTTCTATTAAATTATCCCTGAGCGGCAGCAAGGTATGATTTGTTACGGCAACGACGTTAGCCCAGTTTCTACATCTGTCAGGAGTAATGGTTCTTCCCTTTGGGATGAGAAAGAAGCAAGAATTAGCTTCATAAGGCAAGGGTGTGGCGCAACATTGATCACAGGCGTTGTGGACAATTCATACGATTCAGAAAGAAAACGCTCGGTAGCCAGTACGAAACTAGCTGAATTTGATTCTGCAACTCAATGAAGCGCGGAACGGTTCGTTTCATAGTAGTGAGTCGAGTGTCTGCGTTTGGCTATCATGTTCCAGCGATGTATTTAGCTGCCATGCCATTGAGTTCACAACGTTCGCGAACATCAAAGACTCTACAACCCCCAATGAGCGAACCGGTGCTCGCCACCCTCCGACTGTACTCATTCAAGAAAGGATGCAGAACTCCAATCAGTTACCATCCTGACGAATTCTTACTTAGTTGTCCCTGAAAATCCAACATGATTCACCGATCTTATACAGACTAATTTTACTACGTCCTATTCGAGAACCGGCTGACAACAACTCCGGGGTCCTATATATATATTGGGGAACCGGTGTTTATGACCTCCGAGCAGACTGAGAGCACTGACTTCCATTGGCATGAAGGTCACCCTTCCATCTCCGGAAACTATCCCCGCTTTGGGCCATGACGACAAGTACCATCAATCAAACGCCACTGTCCACTCAATATCCAAGTCTTACATGTACTCAGTCCGGCACCAACACACACCGGTATATGTATGCGAGGAAGTCGGATCGTGCGACATTGTATTGAAGTTTTCCGGTTAGTGATTATCTCATGGTCTTTGTCTCTTTCATTAAGATCTTTCAATATCTCTCCCATTGTTTACTATATTACCTGTGGGACTACTGCTCAATTTAATACGGTACTTCACAGCCATGACAAAATACATTGCTCTCAGAATTTTCCACAGTGGAGCATGAGGGCTCTTCCATAGACTTCCTCTCGATTGCTACATTACCAGGCGTGATGTGCTGTTTTTGTGCTGTTCATACCAATTCAGCCCCCCTGTCGATGAGCTAGATACGAGGTGCGACCAGACATATGACCAAACGACTTCTACTTGTTATGCATCGTATATAGTGATTTTGCAAGGTCCGGCTTCTAGGCCCACTGGGCCGAGACAGGATACTATCGCCCCCCGGTAGTTCGTATCCCCTTTGAGTCGGACAAAAAAGGTTTCCACAAGAACAAAGCATTTTAGAGTTAGTAACTTGGTATGGGAATTGTTGAACACTACCTGAGGTAACTCCATGTGATCTTCTCTTGAGATATGGTCTAGTTGTTGAGTCCCGTCGTCGAGGATGTGACGTACTCAAAGGGGAGTCCGAACTACCGGGGAGCGATAGTATTGAGAGGATCGGGGCTCGGCTATACTGTCCTAGTATAATGCAACTGAGGTAAGTACAAGCATTGTGCGTCCCCAGGAACTGGTAGACTTTGGTATCCGCAGACACAGTTTTATTTGTTCGAGGGTCCTACTAGTTTCTAGCACTTATCTACTTTACCAGATTTCTCCTGTCAGCCAATCTCGACCTTGAAAGCAAACCGCCGATAAACGTGCACGCTTTGAGAGTTGCGGCATCGAGTGCACAAGCTTCCTGGAAAGCGCGTGGGCCTCCCTTCCGAAACACTTAAAAACAACTAAGATATCAGATGCACTTTGCATAAGTAATACACGTTCGAGCGCTTGAACGTCGACACTTCCACTATATATCCCGAATCCAAAATGAATCTCTTGGAGACTGCATATTGGTGAGCTGGATTCAAGAATCTTTGTCAACCACCACATGTCCCCTTCATGGAGTTCCACATCAAAGTGCAGTGATTTCAAGTTCACATTCTGGCTGAGAGAGATTGGTAATGGCACCTGGTCAAGGCCTAAAGACATCAAGGCACTTCTCTAAGGAACACGACCCACCACGCACCTTCAGATCTTTCCTCCCAAGTAACGTAGATATGGAATTTGAGAACAGTCAGAGTAGATCCAGTGGCGCGTATGAGGGAGCCGACATGGTGCAGAAAAGACTTATCAAAAACCTCTAGATTAAGTGTGTCGATATTTCGCACGGGAATGACGCTGGACGTTAATGCTGAAAGAAGGGGCCCAGTCGACTCTTCCACATAGAGCGTCAAAGACCGCAAACACCCGAACCTGTTTATATATGGCAAGAACATTGACCGTTCGATCTGAGGAGAATCTTTGACTTGGAGACAATGAACGTTTAATATCTCGAGAGCAGGAAAGCTCGAATTCGAGAACAAAATGAGCTCATCCAGGTGATTGAAGTGCACCTTGGTCCAAGTGACAGAGACTACGTGGGACAAAGACCCTAAGAGATCCCTTACGTGTTCCGGAGTCCTAGCCCATGTGACCATCTCCACTCTCAATCGGCTAACACAAGTCAAATGAGGAAGTATGGCCTGTAACACAGAGGAAAATTTTTCATAAGCTTCTGCAGGTGCTCTCCAATCGATCTCCATGTATTCATACAACGTGTCTGGGCCATCGATCGAGATATGTTGTATGTACCGCCCCAGGCGTGAATGAGGTGCACCAAGTAGTTCCATCAACCTTGTTGTCCTCACAGAACTTTCCTCACCTCTCGATGAGATGTAAACCTTGAAGTTCGAAAATAGTAAGGTGCGAGCACGCTCAAACCAGAGAGAGGATACAAGACTACAGACGGCGAGCGACCTGGAGTCCGTCCAAAGATGCCCGATGATCTCATCCTGAAGTTCACATGGAATCATTGCTACAAGCCTTGTTGTCATTACGATCCTTTCAAAGTCGGTTCAAGATATGAGCAAATGAGACCAAGTTAGTTAACTCACCGAGACTGGGTTGAAGTCCAATCTTAGGTGACCAAGTTGTCATGGCACAGTAAATAAAGCATACTGCCACGTGGCGCCAGACCGAAGAATCCCGGAGTCAAGTTGAATTACTTCAACAGTCCGTATAACTCCAAATGAAACTCGTTTTCTCAGCTATCGAATTGACGTGCCGCCATGCGGATATTACTGTAATAGTCGTAACAAACACAAGTAACAAATCACAGCGTCTCTCAGTGCAAAAGGCCGCATCATGATCATGACCTATAGTACATTTAACTATAATGTCTATCTGTGTCTGCGGGCAACAAACAGGATAATCAACTGTGAGGGAAGAGAAACTGTACTCTTTCCGGACTCCTACCACAACATAATTGTCTTCATAGCTTGTCTCTGTGGAAAACAATTGAATGATACTTGTCGACCATCTTTGTGACGTTGCCGATGTGGGCGTGATTGAAATGATGATGCTTTTGCGCTGGTTCCTGTTTTGCAATAAATTTTCCACATGTCCATTTGAACAGACCTGACCACTTATAAACCTCTATAAATGGAGGATTTCCACTCAACAAACACACAAACATTTCTGGCACCGATCAACTAACCCCAATATCTTATGTACCTTTGACTAGACGTATCCGATTCGTGCACGTCAGCCACGGAGAAACTACACTGATGAACAGGTCTGAAACATTATTCATGGATCAACATACGGCAACGGACGGACTAGCGTTCTATAAAGAGTGGTTATAACGCCTGAGTTAGACTCACAGCTGGTCTGTCCTACTTCTTGAAAGAACGCTATCAGCAGTAAGCATTTCAATAAAAGTCGCTCAGAAAAATTACTCACTCTACCACAAAGATATTCCGTCATGCACTTCAATCGTCTGTTCTCATGTGTTTCTCTCCTCGTGCTGCAACTTGTTGCTCCATCATCTGCTGCTCCAGTGGGAAATGGACTAGCATCTAACGCCACAGCCTTAAACGATATCGTTCCCAGATATCTTGCGCCTCACGATCTTACTCCCGGCAGGGTAGTACTTGTGAAGCTAAAGTATTACCAACCGGAGTGTAGAGGAGGTAAGTGGAAGTAAAGACTATATCGTTGCCAGAATTAATGCAGAAATAGGCGGTGCCGACGACCATGAACATATGACAATCTTTCTTGACAATGAACACTTTACATACCTCACTTCCAACCCACTGGGCACCCTTGAACACGCTTCGTTACAAAAATTTGGATTACGATATCTCGCGGACCGCCTGAGGTTCAATTCCTTGTACACTTGGATCGGTCTGCATCGTGCATGCACACTAGTAGTTGGGCCTGATCGTGAACAACCTGTAATAAAGGACCCCGCAGTAGGACGGACCTTTATTCATCTTGATGATGTACAGAGAGTTATTTCAGCAATTCACCGTATGTTCCATCATTTCTACAGGCGTTTCTTAACTCAAGGGTTTTGAATTTTCCAGGCAATTCACAGTCACATTCAGGTTCTTTGTCACGTTTTGGATAGAATGGTTTGGGTTGTATCTAAATATGTATCTATCTGCCTTGCTTTCAAGTTCTTGTTGAGTCGTTTGGTGCTATCATCGGCCTGCTGAGCTTGTGCATTCACAGTACTAGATATCAGTGTTGCCCCTACGTGCCTTAAGATAGCAAGTGGTTGCTTAAGGCTTAACTCAACATAGACCCTGGCGGTCAAGCCGATAACAGCATTACTCCCGCCAGAGCTTTCTTTTTTTACAATCTTTCCAAGGAAGGGAACATGAGTAATCTCAACATCCTCTGACAAGACACATCACCAACATCACAATCAAAAAAGAGGAAGGCCTCAAAAGGACTCGACGCACCAAGCGGTCGCGCTGTCACGGAGGGTGAAGAGAAACACTGAACGTTTGTTCTTCCTTTCCTTTCCTTCCTTTTCCGCCTCAATCTTTTAAATCCTCCAACTCTCTTTCCCTCCCACGAGTTGATGCGCGCGCGCCGTACGTGGTTTTGGAGCGCAATCGTACAGTTACAAATGACGAAACGAAGCAGTGGGCCTGAATGTACATGAAATGGAACGGCATCAAATGGAAATTGGATTTAATCATAAAAACATTACAGAATGGCAAATCATTTTCCTTGATAATTACTACAGTAGGTCTGCTATGCTTACTTCATGCCACTGGCAGTCGTGCATGGGTGTTGATGAAGCAGGCAGATATTTTCAGGTTTTGTCAATCGATGCGTTTCCCTTGCGTTTCTGCTAAGTTGCTGATGCCTTTCTCTTCTGGCCCCTCTCTTGAATGACATGAGGTTCTGCAACTTCCTGCGAAGCCTGAGCTTCTGACAAATCCAGCAACCCGCTGAAGATTTTGTGCCGGAATGCCAAGGGTTTGCCATAGAAAGCATTGAAACCGTCTGAATTAAGAACTGTAAGGGGAACACTTGATGTCTGCGGAACTCCTTCCACAGAGTCAGCGATGCAAGGGGCAAGCAAGAGTCGAGCGAGCGCAGAAGCAGGCAGGAGTCAGGCAAGAGGCAAGCAAGGCTAACAGAGGGTCAGACAGCGCTAGATAAGCTTATAGTTAGTTCAGTGGATAGGCCAGAAGAACACTGCTATTGTTCAGCCTGGGGATATTCTATCCCACAGGCTGCCTATATATACTACATTGGTGGCTGTGCTATTACTAATACTGTTTACTAATTGGGCCCTGGTATGTAAAGGAGTATGACTAACAATAATCAATGCTGAGTAAGGTCTGGGCATATGACTCATCAAGGCTGACTACTACAAGACAGAAGGAGAAAGGGTGGGCCAAGCAGCCAGTCGAATCTGCTAGGAATAGGCATATCGTTGGACTAAGCTCGGAATAGGGTTGGACACGGTCCGGAGACCGATCCCCTGACAAGAACCAAAACACATGACTTCAGAACGGCATCTTCTGCAAGCAAAGTCCAACATTCAGCAGCAACCTGATCTGTGGAAATGACAAGAGTGAATGGGACGTTGCAACAGACATCAGCCACCTTCTTATGTTCTTGCCACAGCTGCATCACTGTTAACTCATGTTTTTGAAGAAACTTGGACTGCACACAGAGCACATGTGGCAGCACAGAGCCAGGTTGCTGGAGGAAGACAAAACTATCGGCAAATTTTGATAAGGCACCACTCAGGTAATCAGTCACTGTGCTTTGGGTAGACCACAAGCTAGAGAGGGCATCATACGATTGCACCGGTTGTTGAAGAGTTCTGAAATCACAAAGAGCTTCAGTGAGACAAAATTGCTTGTCGGGGACATCTCCTAGTTCACCAAAAAGATCGGATAGGCGAGTTTCGAACATCTTGGATATCAAATGCCTTGTGAGTTGATATTGCAACATGCAGGCATCTTCTTCCTCAACAATCGTCCAGTCCATAGCCTTGCACAAAGGTGTCAGACATAGGTAATATTTCCCATACAAATCATGAGTTGCAGCTTCATAGATGGTCAAGAAGGGGAGGAAGATAGTGCACTTATAGTCCTCTGTCGTGTCCACAATAGTTGCCCAGCCAGATTCGACGAGAGTAGAAAGTGTCTTTGCCTCGCCCATGATTGTGAATTTCTCTTTCGGCCAGACAGATTTGCCAAACAGTTGTAGGTCGAAGAGTCTTTGGAGAAGTTTAGAGTCTTTCTGGAGCTTGTAGATGTCTTTCTTGAAGTTGTCCCCACTGATGAGCTTCGCGAGCCGATCAAAGATGTCACCCCAATTCTGATCCGGCTTTTCTATTCCAGCTCGGATAGTGTAAGGGCGACCTCCGGAGGTTGCGGCTAAGTCACACAACTGGCAGAGGGAAATCCAAAGTGTAT
>QLOM01001945.1:0-20214 GCA_003313785.1 Termitomyces sp. MG148 | reverse complement strand
CTCAAGCCAACACAAGGGACTATGCAGGTACGAGTGTGTGTGTAAAGTAGTAGTGTAGAATGTAATAGGATGGAATAGGGATGGTGGGTGGGGATCAAAAACGATGACACGTGGCGAGCGCAGTGTAAGACAATGATTAGAACTTGGTATGTAGGTAGTAAATAGAAACTTACCTGTGAGCGCAGTGTGAGACAATGAGGACTTCACTGCCATGCTTGCAGATATATATGTGTGATGAGAACAATGAATGTGAAATGTCAAGACTGAAAGAGATAAGATGTGATGAAGTGAAAGGATTGCATTGATCTAATCTTTTGTTCAAATTAACTGCAAGCAAACCTCCTCACACACTTGCATCATTAATTTAGAACTGACATGCACGTCGGATGAGGGTTGGGAGTGAGGAAATGAGTGAAAGGGATAAGTGAATACTGAGAAAGAGAATTGCTTAATGAGAGAGGCCATGTGATTGTGGGAAGAAATTGTATTTCTTGAGTCCTGAGAGTTCTCAAGCACTATTTCCTCCTCTTGAGAGAGGGGGGGGCCATAACTCAAGCCATAGCTGTATAATTCTGCAGAGCTGGAGGTTCGAAAGGGATGAGGTGAGTGTAGACCATATGTAGGAGGGACAAGAGATGAAGAATCTGTAAGGGCAATGCTTGACGTCTGCACAGAGTCGGCGATGCAAGGGGCAAGCGAGAGTCGAGCAAGCACAGAGGTGGGCAAGAGTTGGGCAAGAGGCAAGCAAGGCTAACAGAGGGTCGAACGGCACTAGATAAGCTTATGGTCAATTCAGTGGATAGGCCAGAAGAACACTGCTATTGTTCAGCTTGGGGATATTCTATCCCACAGGCTGCCTATATATACTACATTGGTGGCTGTGCTATTACTAATACTGTTTACTAATCAGGCCCCAGTATGTAAAGGAGTATGACTAACAATAATCGATGCTGAGTAAGGTCTGGGCATATGACTCATCAAGGCTGACTACTACAAGACAGAAGGCAAAAGGGTGGGCTAAGCGGCCGGTTGGATCTGCTAGGAATAGGTGTATCGTCGGACTAAGCTTGGAATAGGGTTGGACATGGTCCAGAGACCGGTCCCCTGACAGAATCCAGGCCAGGTTGTTGTCAATGTACAGCTTGTAAGAGTTGCTGTGCCAGCAGCTTAGCAGCTGGATTTCATAATTGGAGTACCTGGCCATGGCTGCAGCTGATGCAGCACCCTGTCTGAAGCTGTGG
Organism: Termitomyces sp. MG148; assembly: GCA_003313785.1. Lineage (NCBI taxonomy): Eukaryota > Fungi > Basidiomycota > Agaricomycetes > Agaricales > Lyophyllaceae > Termitomyces > Termitomyces sp. MG148. The sequence continues at coordinate 18,973 of QLOM01001945.1, read as the reverse complement.
TCCACGTACAGGTGTGAGTTAATTCCTGCTCTGGACAGTGCATCTGTTGCAGCATAGCAATAGAACAATGTATTCAAAGTTTATAACACAACTGAAGTTTGAAGGTTAAGAATGTATTGAGCATATATACAAATTGTTATAAGTAATGTAACATACCTGAAGTTCAAAGGTCAAAAATGACTTGAACTTCAGGGAAAACTCATTACTAAATACCCCTATAGATATGAGACATATGATGTCAAGTTATAGTTAGTATGTCATAGATAAGAGTGAAATAAATTGAAGTTTAAGATAAACATAAGACATACTATTTTATGAGTCATCATCCGAGGTGGATATTGTACCCTTCGACACTCCCACTCGATGCCAACCGAGGAGAAGTAACTCGTAACTTTTCTCAAAAATTTGTAAAGGCTTTGTGAGGTCAAGCCTTGGTGAAGATATTAGCAATCATTTCTTTAGTTGAAACGTACTCCAGTTTGACGTTATGATGAGCAATATAATTGCACACAAAGTGATAACAAATATTGATATGTTTGGCATGGGAATGAGATACAGGGCTATTTGATAGTGCTATACTTCCAGCACTATCAGAGTAAATGATGGTTGCTGACAATTGAGGACAATCTAGTTCAGATAATAAGTTTTGGAGCCAAATAGCCTCTTGAGTCACATTGGAGGATGCAATATATTCTGCTTCCACCATCAAGGTAGCAACAACTGATTGCTTCTTTGATGACCATGAAACCAAAGTCCACCCTCCAGTAGATTTTCTGTTGTGATGGTCCTGACCCCAATTTGCATCACTCCAGCCTATGAGATTGATTTCATTGTAATTTGTCCTGCCAAGTTTAAGGCAAAAGCTTTTAGTTCCTTTGAGATACCAGAGTATTCTCTTGCACACTGCCAAATGTTGGATAGGATTACCAGCAAATTGGGAGACTAATTCAACCAAGTAATGAATATCCAGTCTGGTCTGAGTGATGTACAATAGAGAACCAATGAGGGACAAATAATTCATTCCATTAGAATACTTCAAATATGCATCAAATTTGTTTCAATTGGTTGGATATTGTAATGATGATAAATTGTGATTAGTGTTCATAGGAATGGACATGGTGATGCAGCGATCTCAAAGCCGAGACCAGTAGAGGTAAACAAGAAAGTCCTAATATACCCTCTATGGCTGAAAACTGTAAATCAAGCACTGAAAATGGTAGGGGCAGGGACTTACCTCAAACATAACCAAGCCCAACACAAAGTACAAGGTATATGCCAGCAGCAGTGAGAACGAGTGAGGGAAGGGCTGTTGAGGCTGATCAATCAGTGATAGCCAAGACTGGTGGTGATGCTGGCAAAAGCTGATCATGGCTTGACAGCTGAGATCAATCTCATCAAACAAGATTGCTCATGATGACATCAGTGGCTGTGCATTAAGCTGCAAAGCTGAAATCAGCCCATCAAACCTTTGATCAGAATTAATTTGATGCACTTAGTACCAGACAACCACCGTCCTCCCTCCAGTACAACACTCCAGTACTGTCGCCCAACACCTCGAGCAGTGATTCCAACAACAGATGAAGAGAGTTTGGAGGTAGCAGGGACAGGGAGGAAGGGGCAGACAGAGGATTTAGCTGCTGATGATGCCTGAAAGTTGCTAGGCACTGTCCTGGTGGATGGTAAACCTGGCACCTCAGAAATGAGTAGCGTTAGGCAGTCGCTAGTAGTGAGAGAGTCCTAGGCAGGGTCACAGAAGCCTAGTCTTTTTAGTAGGGTTCAAACTTAGAAAAATAAAGGTGTTGCTTAGCAATCTAAGCTAAAAGCCTGTGAGGCACTAGGGTGCTAGAAGTCAAAGGACTCTAGTAACATAAACATTTGGCGAGAGTGTGCCTGTATGGCACTGTAAAGATGAAAGTCAGTAGGTAAAGTTGGCAAGACTTATCACTTAACAACTCTGAGGACTTAGAGTGCACTGAAATGTGATCTGAACTGTGAGGCATATGATTCAATGATGGCTAAGACAAAATATGTACAGAATTTATAGGCGCTAAGTCACCGTGTTAATTAAACTAAAAAATTGCTAATTGAACAATCAAGAAAATAATGACAAGGGTAATGGAATATGAAAGTTGCTAAGCAATAGCATCTGTCAAGTTGGCAAGCGCTAACTCAACAACCTGGCAGTGAAAGCAGTCAAATGTGTGAAAACTGTTGCTAAGGCCTGAAACCATCAAGGATCCTGTCTTGAGTAAGTTGCTAAGCATTGGATAAGCATTGCTAAACTGATCTGATGTTGGATTTTTGAGAAGCAATGAGTTTTGATAGGCATTGTTAAAGGTCCAAGAGTCAGCTATCTTTCATTGGGGATCTGATAGGGGGCCGGGCTGAAGTCAGGTGAGCATCAGGTGATTGCCAAATCAGGTGGTTGCCAAGGTCCTATGGTTGCTAAGTCTTGTGATTGCCATGTGATTGATAAATTGTCATATGACCACCAAGTCAGATGGTCGCCAAGGTCCTGTGGTTGCTGGTTGCTAAGTCTCATGATCCTATGCATCACATCCTGTAGCCTGTGTTTGATCCTTGCTTGCTGCAAAATATAAGTTGCTAAAAATAGTGCCGGTGTGCTGAGCTCAGCCAGAGGCCTATCATCTCCCTCCAACTGAAAAATTGATTGTTCTCAGTCAACCACCGTTGTCACGTGTTGTTATGAGATCCGTGCGCTCAACAATCTACTCAAAAATCTTAGCAACCGTGATCAGAACTCCATCAAAATCCTTTGTAAGCAGCCAATTTTGATTCTTAACTCTTATTCTGATCACATGTCTTCTTTTCTCATTGCTGCTGCAGATGCTTATGCCCAGGCGCTATTCTTCATTGTCAAGGCCTCAGTGTTCCTGGTGTGGTATCTTAGCAAGGGGGCTGGCGCTCATGAAGCTTTGGTGGTGGGGATGGTGAGGTTGCTGGAGCGGTGAGAAGTGCACAAAGCATCTGGCATGACCTGGGATCAGGAGGAGGCATTGTGGGCTTAGTGTGTTGCTCAGGCCACAGAGCATCAGAGGGTGTCTTGGCTAGCAATGCTGGTATGTTCTGCCTTTGGCAACTGTGTTGAGTCATTACTAACCATTTAGCAATCTCCTCCCCCTCTTGTTCCTTCTATGGCTGACAAGCTAGCCAACATCCTTGGTGGGCCTGCTCCTTGACCAGTAAGTCCCAATAGTTGGCAAGAGCAAGTCGCTTATCTGTTCTTTTTGTTAGCAATGGGCTGAGTTATCCCTTAATAGCAAAGAGGCACTAATTGTGGAGCTGCTCTTGGCACAACAGCTAGCTGCCCAGGAGGCGCTGCTAGCAGAGGCACGACAACAGGTGGTGGAGGAGAAGGAGTGGAGGCAGCAAGAGAAGCTTTGTGAGGTGGGCTTGGCAGGGGGGCTGGCAGTGGCAAAGATGGAGATGCCTGCTCTAAGCAGGCCTAGTCATAGTGCCCCAGTGGCTTCTACCTCTGCACTGTTGGATTCTCCCTTTGCTGTACCCAGTCCAACTGCAGCCAACAACCTTACTAAGATGCGCCGGGCACAGTACCGTGCTTGTCATGCTCAATGTGTGGCCGCTGGCGATGAAAGCCCTATGCCAGTGGCTCCCAGGCAGAGCTCAACTGCTCAAGTGTTTCCTATGTGCAAGGTATGTGTTCTGCTAACTATCGCTGGTCATAGTCGCTAACCATTGTCCTTTTAGCCTTGCAAGTTGGCCAAGGTGGCACCAATGTACGAGGTAAGAATTGCTTGCATGTCTGTTTGTTAGCGACTGAATGTTATTATGGGCACCTATTCAAACTATTTTGACTGACACCAAGTTGAGGGACTTGCTGGCACCTTGGTGGGCTGAGGTGGTGTTGGACACATGTATAGAGGCCAGAGTGGTGATGAAAGGCACCAAGAGAAAGAAGACGGTAGCGCCTGGTCAATGTCAGGCTTACAAAGAGTCCAGGGAGGCAGTAAGTAGTCTTTTCTCTTAGCAACCAAGCTGACCTTTACTAATCTTAGTGCAACAAATGTTGGGCCAACAACAACCCCAAGGCTTGTTGGTTCCCAACTGGCTTGCTACCATGCTACCATTGCAATGCCCTCAAGAGGGCTTGTACCTACAATAGTCTCAAGTCTTGTGAGCACAGTAAGGAGGTCCTGATTGTTAAGCACATGTTTGAATGGTTGGTAAGGGTTAGGAGGGCCAGGGAGTTTGTGTCAAGTGAGTGGGCAATGGTAGAGTCTGGCGGTGTCACCAGCATCATGGAAGAGAGCTTGGCACTGCCAACTCATCAAGGAGGCCCTGCCATGGCAACTGGTAGCTGGCCACCCAAGAGGACAAGAAAGAACAAGGGCAAGGGAAAGGAAGGCGATAGCAGGTGAGGAGGAGTTGGTAGAGGGTTGCTATGAGCATTTTATATAAGACAGGACCCATGCAATCTTTAGCTTGTCGGAAACAAAGTCATTGCCGCAGAGTTGGATGTAAGTGATGCAGAATTAGAGGAAACATTCTCCAGACGTGCAGTCACTATTGTACATGTCAGGGATTGCCGAGCATGGGATATTGGAGTGCTCCCGCACCAGGAAAGGGGATCACATGGTCTGAGAGCATTGCACTGGTAAAGTAGGTGGCAGGAGGTCAGCTGCTGCCAAAGAAAGGCATTCAAAAAGCGTGCAGAGGGAATTGGAGATGGTTTTGGGTGTTTGGCGGAGGTGAGTAAGTTTGGCAGTGTGTTGGGTGAAGGAGGCTTGAGTGAGTTGCACCTGCATTTTTAGATGGAGCAAGCAGGTCCAGGCTTCCTTGCTGGAGGCCGTGGCATCCAAGAGAGCTTCTGAAGCAGCCGGCTGAGATATAGATAGCGTCAATGCTTAAGCTCAGTAGAGAAGCAACAAATAGGAGCCAGAAGAAGTTCGGTGGCTATAGGGGGCTTTCAGATTAGAATTAGGAGACTTGTTCTGCTGTAAGGGCAACTTCCAGAGGTTGCAGCTAAGTCACACAACTGGCAGAGGAAAATCCAAAGTTTATTAGAGACAGTACAATATGACAGAAAATACAACTAATCACCTGGCAGAGGGAAATCCAAAGAGAACAAGTCTAAGGATCCCTCTGCCATGGTGCAGTGCATCAGTGTGGGTGGTGGAGGCATGGAAATGACTGTACAGTACTTTCCAGAAGGCACGGGAGTGTCCCAGAGATCAAAATTCCTGGAGAACTCCAGGGAGCCAAAAAAAGAAGTTTCGGAAATGGAAGTCCTCTGACAGCCTCTCTATGAGGGAACACCAGAGGCAGAGGATCCAGCAGGTCAAGATCTGCAAATGAGAGGTATTCCATCCAACATGCCTGGATAGCTGTGCGTTCCCGCATTGTGGTGCGCTGCTCCTTCTTCACTTTGTCTATGCAGGCAGCACAATGTTGGAGGCACCAACTTATGCTGATCTCTTCTGAGGCCCAATCAATCTCTGGCTTGTGCTCCCAGAGCCAGGAGAATTCCAGGATCATTTTCTGTTTGCCAATGCTTGTGACCATGAAGATGGTGTGCTCTGCATGGGACTTGTAGCGAACAAGGTCCACCATGGACTTGATGAATCCTGCTTTGTTATGAGTGCCATCGACGTTGTACACTGGGATGAGAGACAGGAGGGGTTGAGTCATAAGCTGGTGCCACTCCACATAGTTAGCATCCACAAAGAGTTGTGTATTGGTGGTTTGATTTCCACATTCATCCAGAGCAAGTTAGGTGACAGGGTGAATGCTATAATGTAGTGGCAGGGGAGACGGCACTCTCAAGCAGGAGTGCACCTTCGGAAAGGAGTGGAAGAGGGCTTAGGAGAGCCTTTGGGTATGTCAGGGGTAGTGCTTATGGTTGGAGGTATTGAGTCATTGACAGAAGTTGTATTGATCTCTTCTACTCACAGACATGCAAACCGGTTAGTACTAGGCAACGGGGCTGTACTTTTCACCCATTGCATCTCTAAAAACCCTTCTGTGACTCTTCTGACTCTTCAGCAACAAGTGGGGCCTTGTGAATGCTCTTCAAGGCAGGAGCATCCAGAGAAGGCATTCCAGCCACATCACAGGATGCCAAGAGTTGCAGGAGCAGCTCCTCTTGCTCCTCCAAGGACAGATACTGGACCTCCAGGCCCTAGGAGCAGTGGTGGGCAAAGTGGCTCTGTATGCCACAGTGTCAGCACAAGAACAAGAGAAGTGCGTGCTGACAAGAAGTGTCCACGTCCATTGGGGTGCCTGGGGGCAGTACCATGAGTGCCAGAGGTGCTGCTGGCAGCGCCACCACAGGCAGAGCAGTTGGTCAACAAAGGAGTGTGATGGGGAGGCGCAAGAATGAAGCAGAGGTTGCGGCCTTGTGGAGGTCTTGCTTGAGCTCCATGAGTTGCCACTGCTCCTGAGCCACCTGGTACTACAATAGGACCTGATTGTCTACTGGGCATCTTTCCATGAGGTTGTCAATGCACTCCATCAGGACTGGATGGAGCCCTTCTCAAAAGGTGAGGCACAGTTGCAGGCCGTTGGAGTACTTGGCCTGCTCCACCAGCGCATAGAACAAGTTAATGTACTGATGCTTCTTGATCACGAACTACTATTACCTCTTTCAGGGTCCTGGCAGCCTAGTGTTTGTACAGTAGCGTATTTTGAGCTTCCTAGCCCTTCAACCTCTCTAAGACCTTTCTATCTCCCCTCCTTCCCTAGCTCCCCTCGTTGGCTCACAACAATGTCTTCGACCTTGAGGATGTCGTCCAAGCCTCCGCCGGGCAGTGCCATGCCTGGTGGGACCCTAGAACGCTCCTGCTCACTCTCGGCCCATTCTGACCTCAGGTCCCTCATGGCCTCAGACTCTGGCCCAGTGAAGTCTCTCCCTGAAGCACACAAATGGTTAGAAACAAAGGGTTGGATTCTTGCTGAGAATCCCTATGACCGCTTGCGTCTGGTCACCATCCTTGCTATGGCAGTCCTAACGTCCAAGCTCCCTGAACTAAAGGCCACTATGATTGCTGTCGCTTTTCTCCTCAGTGCTGATGTTACAGACCACGTCTCAGAGATCCTAGCTGATGCTGTAGCCTCCAAAACCCTGGACTGGCTAAGTGGCCTTGCTAAGAAACTTACATCTACTGCTGACTTTCTCACTGCCAGCAACATCAAATGCGCAGAGTTAACCCTCATGCTCCAAGCAACGGCCAACAAGCTGGACTCTGTCACCAGCGCCCTGGATGCCCTGGCAGCCAAACTGTCAGGGGACTTCCTTTTCCGGCCATCCCAGAGATCTCTGGGACCCCCCGGACTTCCTTTTCCGGCCATTTCCTTTTCTGGCCATCCCAGAGATCTCCGGGATGCTCCCTTGCAGTCGTTGGACTTCTCCGAGATGTTGTACAGTCGTTCTCATGCTCTTGCCCCCATACTGATGTGCCACGCCGTGGCAGAGGAATCCTTAGACTTGTTCTCTTTGGATTTCCCTCTGCCAGGTGATTAGTTATTTTCCTGTAATATGTACTGTCTCTAATACACTTCGGATTTCCCTCTGCCAGTTGTGTGACTTAACCGCAACCTCCGGAGGTCGCCCTTACAGCAGAACAAGTCTCCTAATCTTGGTCTAGTAGCCCCTTATAGCCGCCAAACACCTCTTGGCTCCTATTCGTTGCTCCCCCACCGGTTTTAAGCACTGCCTTGTCTATGTCTCAGCCCGCCGCTCCAGAAGCGCTCCCGGATGCTGCCGCCTCCGGCGAGGAAGCCTGGACTCGCCTGCTCCACCTAGAAATGCAGGTGCAACTCACCCAAGCCTCCCTTACCCAGCACTCCACCGAACTCACCCACCTCCGACAAACCACTGACACCATCTCCGACTCTCTCCGTACCCTCCTTGAACGCCTTGCTCCGGCGGCACCTAACCCCCCGCCGCCTACTCCGCCGGTGCAGCACCCATGTGCTGTGCAATCCCCCATTCCGGCACAGGAGCGCTCCAACATCCCGCGCCCGGCGACCCCTGACGTCTACAACGGCGACCACGCGTCCAGGGAACGCTTCCTCCAGTCGTGCGCCACCTATCTCCAGCTCTGTGGCGACGATTTTGTATCTGACAAGCTGAAAATTGCGTGGGTCTTGTCCTACATGAAGTTGGGATGAGCGGCCACCTACACGCTGAGGGTTTTCTGACGCCCTGGAGGCATTGCGAGCTTTATGGACTAGGCCGAGTTCGAACAAGAGTTCTGGGACGAGTTCTTTCTCCAGAACCCCGCCAAAAGCACCATGCTGATCCTGAGGGATAGGGAGCAGTATGGCCAAGGGAAACGCTCGCTGGACGAGTACATCGACTCGTTCCACGCATTGGTCGAGCAGGCCGAGTACCCCGATGGCCTGCAACTCTGCCTTACCTTTCGGGAAGGGCTCCATCTGACTCTGATGGAGCGCATTGACAACCTTGCTGAGGGTCGACTGGCTGACGACCAGGTCCTGGCATGGTACCGCGTGGCCCGGGAGCAATGGCAGCTCATGGAGCTCAAGTGCAACCTCCACAAGCCTGTGCATCCTGCACCTCTGACGCGACCCCCCGCAATGCTCCCCCGCAGGTTCCCAATCCCGGCACTGCCCATGGCAACGGTTGCACCCCCAACAATTCCGGCACTACCTCCAGGCGCGCCAATGGATGTGGATGCCTCCCAACAGCGCGCCCCGCTCCCCCTCTCATGCCGACGCTGTGGCGCGCAGGGCCATTTCACGTGTCACTGCCCCAGGGGTCTGGAAGTGCGCTACCTCTCCCCAGAGGAGCAAGAGGAGCTACTCCTGCAGCTCCTGGCGGCCCGGGACATTGCTGGAGTGGCCTCTCCGGATACCCCCATCCCAGAGGAGACATCAAAAGACGCCCACGTTCCGGAAGGCCAGGAGGAGCAGAGTGAGGGTTTTCAGGGGCGCGGCGGGTGACCAGTACGCCCCCGCCGCTTAGTGCTAACAGGTTTGCACGTTTGTTGGTAGAAGAAATCAATACAGTCTCTGCTGATAGCTCTCCAACCGTAAGCACTACCCCTGTCGTACCCAACAAACCCCCTCAGCCCTCTCCAACGCTTGCCCGAACGCGCTTCCCCACCTGGGAGCGCCGCCTCCCCCACCGCTATGTAATTGCCTCCACTCCGTCGCCCAACTCGCTCCGGATGAACATGGAAATCGAGACAACCGACACGCAACAGACCCAGAGCGTGTCGGCCCTCCTAGACTCCGGAGCCACCGGGCTCTTCGTGGACACCAGCTACGTAGAACGGCATCAGCTCACCACTCAACCCCTGCTTGCCCCAATCCCGGTATACAACGTTGACGGTACCCGCAACGAAGCGGGGTCCATCAAGTCTGTGGTGGACCTTGTTCTTCGCTACCAGTCCCATGCGGAGCGCACTACCTTTGCCGTCATGAGCCTCGGTAAACAGGACATGATCCTGGGATTCCCGTGGCTCTGGGAGCACAACCCAGAAATTGACTGGGCTACTGGGGAGGTGAGCATGAGCCGGTGCCCCCGGCGCTGCGTGACCTGCATAAAAGAAGTGAAGAAGGAGCGGCGCACCGCTATGTGGGAATGCGCAGCTATCAGGGCGTGCCGCGTAGGTCACCTCCCCTTTGCCGATCTCGACCTGCTGGATCCCCCGCCTCTGGCGTTCCCTTGTAGGGAGGCCCTCTACAAGGACGACAGGCACAGCAGGAAAAACCCTAGTCAGGAGGAGGAACGTGAAGGAGAGTTCCTACCCGCGCAGGACAGACAAAGCCATTGAGGTAGGAGACCGCATCTACGCCACCACGCTACGACCCCCGCCAGTGGCAGAGGAGATCTGGGCCAGCCAAACCACTTCTCAACAACTGGCCCAGGCCTTTGCAGCCAACGCCCAGCCCTGGACATTCCGGGATGCGGTCCTCGACCATTTGCACGACTTCGAGGATGTTTTCTCTAAGGCCTCGTTTGACTCCCTCCCAGAGCGCAAGCAGTGGGATCACGCCATTGAGCTCCTGCTGGACTCAAATCCGGCCAACTGCAAGGTTTACCTGCTCGCACCCAAGGAGCAGGATGAGCTTGACGCATTCCTCTGGGAGAATCTGGAGTCAGGACGAATCCGCTCCTCAAAGTCTCCGATAGCCTCTCCGGTGTTTTTCATCAAGAAGAAGGATGGCTCCCTCCGGTTGGTCCAAGACTATTGGGTACTCAACGCGATGACTGTCAAGAACCGCTACCCACTCCCTCTCATCTTGGAACTGATCAACAACCTCCGGGGTGCGCGTTATTTCACAAAGTTGGACGTCTGGTGGGGCTACAACAACGTGCGCATCCAGGAGGGAGATGAGTGGAAGGCCGCGTTTCGGACCAACCGTGGGCTGTTCGAACCTCTAGTGATGTTCTTTGGACTCACCAACAGCCCCGCCACCTTCCAGACCATGATGAACAACATTTTCCAGGACCTGATCACGGACAGAGTGGTCTGTGTGTATCTCGACGACATCCTCATCTATACCAAGACGCTAGAAGAGCATTGTTGGATCACATGGATCGTCCTGGACCGTCTCCGCCAGCACCAGTTGTACCTCAAGCTGGAGAAGTGCGAGTTCGAGCAGATGCGCGTTGAGTATCTCGGACTTATCATCTCTCATGGCATGGCGGAGATGGACCCGGTGAAGGTGGCTGGCGTGATGCAGTGGCCGGAGCCCCGGAGCAAGAAGGAAGTACAAGCCTTCCTGGGGTTCACGAACTTCTACCGGCGCTTCATCCAGGACTTCTCCTACCACGCGCGTCCCCTCTTTGACCTCACTGGGAAGGATGTCCCTTGAACCTGGGGCGATGCGGAGCAGCAGGCCTTCAACGCCCTCAAGTCTGCTGTCACGTCCAAGCCCGTTCTGCTCTTCCCGGATGACGACTGACCCTTCCACGTCGAGGCCGACAGTTCCGACTTTGCAACCGGTGCAGTCCTATCCCAGCAGTCTCCGGAGGATGGTAAGTGGCACCCCGTCGCCTTCTACTCCAAGAGCCTCAACGTCGTGGAACGAAATTACGAGATCCATGACAAGGAGATGCTCGCAATCATCCGGTCGCTGGAGGAGTGGCGCCACTTCCTCGAGGGGGCCTGCCACAAGTTTGAAGTCTGGACTGACCACAAGAACCTGGAACACTTCCAGACGGCCAAGAAGCTGAACCGTCGCCAGGCCCGGTAGTCTTTGTACCTTGCCAACTTCAACTTCACGCTGCACCACAAGCCAGACCGGAGCATGGGGAAGCCCGATGCCCTCTCCAGGCACGCGGACCACGGCTCCAGTGCAGGAGATAACGATAACATCACCCTCCTCCGCCCAGAGCTGTTTGCCATTCGTGCCTTGGAAGGGGTAGCTGTACAGGGAGACGAGGTCAACATTCTCCGGGACATACGTCGAGGAAACCGAGAAGGTCTACAGGAAGACTCAGTTGCCAAGGCCACGCTAGTGCTACATCTGGGGCGCCCCTCCGGTACAAAATCGGTACGCACAAACGAGTGGGGCCTGCAGGACGGCCTCCTCACCTTCCATGGGCGGATATATGTGCCCAACAACCCAGAGCTCCGTCGGCGCATTGTTGAGCAGCACCACGACTCCCATGTCACGGGGCACCCTGGTAGGTGGAAGATGCTGGAGCTGGTCTCGCGGAACTACTGGTGGCCCCAGATGTCCCGCTACATTGGCTCCTACACCAGCACCTGCGACCTCTGCCTCCGGACAAAACCACACCGGCGCCCTCCAACAGGCCATCTGCAATCCCTCCCTACACCTGCAGCGCGCTGGAGTGTGGCCTCCGTCGACTTCATCGTGGAACTTCCGGACGCGCACGGATACGATGCAGTGATGGTTGTGGTCGACCTGTATGGAAAGTGAGCTCACTTCATTCCAACGCACATGACCTGCTCGGCAATGGGCGCAGCCAACCTGTACCGGAAGAACGTCTGGAAGCTCCACGGCCTCTCCAATGCCTACATCTCTGACCAGGGCCCCCAGTTCGTGGCAGACTTCATCCAGGAGCTCTATCGTCTCCTGCATGTCAAGCTCCACACTTCCACTGCCTACCACCCGCAGTCCAATGGCCAGACCAAACGTGTCAACCAGGAACTGGAACAGTACCTCCAGCTCTTCTGCAACAAGCGGCAGAACGACTGGGATGAACTCCTCCCAGAGGCTGAGTTCCAGTACAATAACCGTGTCCATGCCTCCACGCAGCACTCCCCGTTCTTTCTGGACACCGGCAGGCACCCCCAGATGGGCTTTGAACCGCATGCACGACGATCGGAGAACGAGATGGTCAATGAGTTTGTTGACCATATGTGGAAGGCACAGGAGGAGGCGGAGGCGGCCCTGACCAAGGCCAAGGACGACATGGCCCGCTATTATGACCAAGGATGCTTGCCGACCCCCCAGTACAAGCCTGGAGACCGAGTCTACCTGGACGCCTCCGACATCGCAACCACTAGGCCATCCCAAAAGCTCTCACACCAACAACTGGGGCCATATGTGGTTGAGCGCCAGGTAGGACCGTTGGCCTACAGGCTCCGGCTGCCCACCAGCATGCGGCGCCTCCATCTGGTCTTCAACGTGGTCAAGCTTTTGCCCGCCCTGGACAACCCTATTCCAGGTCGACGTGCTTCGCCTCCGCCACCTCTGGTCATTGTCAACAACCGCCCAGAGTACGAAGTGGAGAAGATCCTCGACAGCCGTCTATTCTGGCACAAGCTGCAATACAAGGTCAAGTAGAAGGGCTATGGTATTGAAGACATCTCCTGGGAACCCGCCAAAAACGTCCACGTGCCCGCTCTGGTGAAGGACTTCCACCATAGTCACCCTGAGGCTCCCCGCACAATCCGGGGCATCTACCCCGTCTCCCCGGTGGACCACGTGGTCCGCAACTTGTTCTACCCGGTGCGTCGAGACGCCGCACTCTAAGGGGGGGCTGATGTCAGGGGACTTCCTTTTCCGGCCATCCCGGAGATCTCCGGGACTCCCCGAACTTCCTTTTCCAGCCATTTCCTTTTCTGGCCATCCCGGAGATCTCTGGGATGCTCCCTTGCAGTCGTCGGACTTCTCTGAGATGTTGTACAGTCGTTCTCACACCCCCGCCCCCGTACTGATGCGCCACGCCGTGGCAGAGGAATCCTTAGACTTGTTCTCTTCGGATTTCCCTCTGCCAGGTGATTAGTTATTTTCCTGTAATATGTACTGTCTCTAATACACTTCGGATTTCCCTCTGCCAGTTGTGTGACTTAACCGCAACCTCCGGAGGTCGCTCTTACACAAACCAGTGAACTCCGCTCCCACACCCCCCTCAGGTCCCTCCTGGGCCTCCGTAGCCAGATTGCCTCCTGCACTCTTGTTCCTCTTCTACCCCCCTGCACGGCAGAGTTTGCCTGACCTGCTGTCACCCCACAAAATGCTGGCTGTCCAGCACTGCCTAGTTTGTGATGCCTGCACAGTCCTAATCCACTCGGACTCTGCTGCTTCATATCCATCCAGGGATCTTGCCTCCTCTAACACGTTGAAGCTCAAAGACAACCTTAACCAGCTCCTTGGTTGGCTCAACCTTGGGGCTGCCCCTGTACTCCAGGAGGATGGGGAGATTGACCAGGTCCCCCCCAGCATGCGCATCATTGGACTCAAGGCAATTAGCCCCAGTGCATATGTTGCTGAATTTGATTCTGCTGATTCCACCTGCAGATTCCATGACCACGTTGGCTCAGAGAAATCTCTGTTCAAAGACATTCTAGGTGTGGGTATGGAAGCCATTGAGAAATCCTACGGTCTCATTGTGCGTTTTGTACCCTGCTCTGGATCCTTTGACCCTGACAGATCCTCGTGCCTCTGCACCATCAAACTTGAGAACAACCTTCCTCATGAATTGATTTTGACCGCAGCCTGGCTCAAGCAACCCAACCTGTGTTCCCTGCACCAGACTGTAGCGTCCCTCAAAATCACCTGCAATGATGTCCAGGTTGCCAACAATCTGATCTGGAAGTGCATCTTCATTGGTGGCCAACAGGTGACGATTCACAAAGACATCCGTGAACCAACCCGCTGCAACAACTGCCAAGCGTACGGTCACATCGCCCGTGACTGCAGGTCTGACGGATGCTGCGCCAACTGCGCTGCAAATGGCCACTCTGCAGCGACTTGCACAATGCACAAACACCATTGCATCTCATGTGAACCTGACTCGTCTCATGCGAGCTCTGACCACTTCTGTCCAGCCTTCAGATCCTGTTGTTCCAAGGTGGACTCCCACTTCCCCAAAAATTGTATGCCATTTTTTCCCTCTGACAACCCATCCACCTGGGCCACAGCCCCTCTCCGCGTATCCCAACAACCACCAACACCTGCCCTCCCCACCCCAGTCCCCTCCAGGACTGACCCACCTCTTACACAGCAAGCTCAGCCATCTGTAGGCTCAACAACCACCTCTCAGAGCACTCAGAAGCAAACCCCTGCAAACTCACAAGCGCCCAGCCAGCTGGGAGACCTTGGTGACTTTGGCTTCACCACTCAGTCAGGGAACCAAAGGCCCAAGCATACAGGTGACCTCCCTTGTGCCAACTAATGCCTCAGAGACCACCATCAGCCCCTGGCAGACTTAGGATCCTGCAGCAGAATGTGAGGAAGTCCGGTGATGATGCCCAAAAGTTGCTAAGTACTGTCAGGGGTCTACTGTACCTAGCGACTGTGAAGTAATGCGTTGGGCGGTCGCTAAGTTAACGAGAGTCCTAGGCAGGGTCCCAGAAATCCTATCTTATAAGTGAAGCGTGTAGTGAATAAAACAATGCTTAGTGAGTTTAAGCCAAGGTGCCTGCCGTAGGTGCAAGGTGCTAATGTCTAAAGTTGGCAAGGACCTTAGCGTCGTATGCGTAGTCAAAATGTACCCTCGGGGCACCGTAAAGTCGGCAAGACTGGCGTAGAGGCGGCAAGCGTAAAGTCGGTAGAGCTAGATAACCACTTGGCGACTCAGAGGAACTTAGAGTGCGCACACTTGTGATCTGAACTGTGGGGCTGGATTCGTTGTTTTCTAGGACAAAATATGTACAGTATTTATAGGCGCTAAGTCGCCGTGTTAATTAAATGAAAGTTGCTAAGTAACAAAATGGAAGCAAGAACTGTCCTGTGATATTTACTAACCCGCGGCGTCTGTCGAGTCAGCAAACGCTTAATTCATACTTTACAACTCAAAGTAGCCAAATTTGCGGTGACTGTTGCTAAGCGTTGAAACCATCAAGAAGTCTGTCTCGGGTAAGTCGCTAAGTGTTGGCTGGGTGCCTAAGCGTCGCTAAGTGATCTGTCATCAAATCTCAAATCTTGGAGAAGCACCAGAATTTGATAGGCATCGCTTAGCGTCTTCTGGTCTCTGATGTGGGTCGGCTATCTCTGGTTGGGAAGTTCCAGGCAGCCGGTTCCTAAACCTATCTATTCGCCAACAAAGTCGCTGTGATTGCTAAGTCAACCTGTCCTCCCGTGCTCACCCGTGATTAGAGGCTTGTGATCCCAATCCCGTGACATTCCCCAAGTCTTGTGGTCGTTAGGTCAGGTAGTCGCCAAGTCAGATGGTTGCCAAACCTCATGATATTCCGCATCGCGTCCGATAGCCTGAGTTTGATCCCTGCTAGCTGTAAACATAAATTGCTAAAAATTAGTGCTGGTGCACTGAGCCCTGCCCGAGTCTTATCATCAGCACCATGCAAGCAGAGCTTCTTTCCTCAGCCTCCCTGGACGCCTGGAACATCATTGCTCTTCAGGAGCCCTATTTTGACTTCCTTGGCAACACAAGAGCCAACTACTTCTGGAGGGTAATTTATCCCAGCCATCACAGGCACAATGGGTCCTCACGGACTCGTTCTATCCTGCTTGTCAACACTAACATCTCCACAGACTCTTACAGCATGCTAAACGTGCCCTCCACAGACATCACAGCTGTCCATTTCATGAGTGAGCATGGCTTCCTGTCTCTGTTTAACGTGTACAACAATTGTACACACAACGAGGTACTTTTTTCTCTTTCTTCGTTCCTCTCTCATTCCCTTCCCCTCATACGCCCCTCACCTGACAACCATATGGTATGGCTCAAGGATTTTAATCGTCACCATCTCATGTGGGAATCGGCCAACAACAGGCATCTTAACTCCTCAAGGGAGTCTATTCAGCCTCTCCTGGACCTCCTAACGGCCCATGATATGGAGCTAGTGCTGCCACCAGGCATTCCCACCCTACACTCTTCATCAGACAACTGGACTAGGCCAGACAATGTCTGGATCTCTCACTCCAAGCTCAACCCACTGATCTCATGCAATGTCGATGCCTCACTATGCCCATCCCTTGCCAACCACCTGCCTGTTGTCACTGTGATGGAACTTCCAATCCCCAGATCGTCCACCCCACTGTCCAGAGACTTTCACTCGGTCAACTGGGCTCTCTTCAACAACACTCTGAAGGAGCGCTTGAGAGCCCACTCTCCTGCCCAGCGCATCTGTTCAGCAGAGGAGTTTTGGAAGAAGGTCTCCAACCTAACCAAAAGTATTCAGAGCGTCATAGCCCAGAATGACATTGTCCCTTCATGCTGGCCATGCCCCCACACCAAATGTTGGTGGAACAACAACTTCAAATGGCTGAAGGCCCAGAGGCGGCGCGCATGTAACCAAGCTTATAAATTTTGTGACTTCTCAGATCACCCAGCCACGACTGAGGCTGCAAGACTTTCTTGCGAGATGGACATGGCCATCCACAAAGCAAAGGAGTCTCATTGGAAGGAGTGGCTGGAAACAATTGATGCTTAGCAGATCTACATCGCAAATAAGTACATTGTCAAGGATCCATTGGACTATGCATGTGATTGGGTCCTGGACCTCAAGCTAATTGTCAACAGCATTCCAACCACAGCGTCTTCTAATGCCAACAAAGCGGCTGCCTTAGCTGAGTCTTTCTTTCTGTCAGGGGACAGGTCCTCGAACCGTCCACTCTAGCCTTGCTTAGTCTGTGTTGATATTGGCACCCACATCTAGCCACTATCCAGACCGCTCCGGCCCTATTCTGCTCCATCCCTGTTTTGGCATTGACACCTGGCAGGTCAGCTGGTCTTTGGACCCACTCTACTTGCCGGCAGGCCTTTATGCCATTGGCTGGCTTACTCATGCTGACTGTTGCTTACTCATTAGTGCTTAGTACATACCGGCCCTATTAGTCAATATACTGTAGTCATAGTGTATCCAATGTAGTATATAAGTAGGACTGGTGGATGGAACATCCCCAGTCCTAGCAATAGCATTGCTTCTGGGTCTATACATTAGCATTACTGTGAGCTCCTCAGTGACGACCTTGCCTTCTGCTCTCGCTCTCCTGCTCCACTCCTTGTCGGTGGCCTGCCTTCTTGCCTGCCAGTTGCTTGTCACTGTGCTTGCTTGACACTTGCCCCACTTGGTGGTTGGCTTGAGTGGTTGATGTGTCTGCCTGGCTTTCCATGATAGAGCATCCTCTTACACTTTCCTCCTCCTCCCCCCTCCCCCTCCATCCCTACCTTGGTCTACCCTGAGCCTGCTGAAGGCATGCCATACTTCTCCAGAGAGCGCATTGCCTCTGCAATCAGCAGCCTACCCCCCTTCAAGGCCCCAGGCCCTGACGGTATTCCTAATGTGGTCCTTAAGAAGTGCACCGAGACCCTTCTTGACCACCTTTATTTCATCTTCAAAGCCATCTTTGAGCTCAATGTATATCATTCAAGCTGGCTTGAATCGACCACTCTTGTCCTGTGTAAGCCAGGGAAGCCATCTTACAATGTCGCCAAGGCCTACCGCCCCATCAGCCTCCTAAATACAATTGGGAAGCTACTGTTGACTCTTGTTGCTGCTGATCTCTCCCATTTAGCAGAAGAATGTGGGATGTTCTCTCCAGGTCAATTTGGCAGCCGCCCAGGCCACAACACCACAGACACCATGCATCTGGTGGTCTCAAGAATCAAGGATGCATGGCGTGCAAGTAAAGTTGCCTCTGCTCTCTTTCTTGATGTTCAGGGAGCTTTCTCAAATATGGTAAAGGAGCAGCTTCTTCATAACATGAGGGAACTTGGAGTTCCAACAAAATTTGTCCGCCTCACTGAGCTAATGCTCTCCAACTGCCGCACGCAACTGAAATTTGACAACTTTGTCTTGGAGTGGATCTCCATCTCCAATGGGACCACACAGGGCTGCCCACTCTCTATGCTCTTCTACTTCTTCTACAATGCCCCCCTTCTACGTGCTGCCCACCAGCTCAGCCGCTCTGAACTCTTGTCAGGCTTTGTTGATAACGTGATGTTCCTGGCAATTGCCAAGTCTCTGACAGAGACCCACGCTATCCTGAAGAACATTATGGTCCGTGCTGACGGCGCGTTTGACTGGTCTAGTCACAACTCCTCTTTCAAGCTCTCCAAGCTCGCCCTCATGAATTTTCCTCATTCCACTCATGATGTCCCACCTCCAGACCTCACTCTCCAGCGCCTCTCTCCTAGTGGCTCAGAGTTGTCTCAGACAATCAGCACTGTTGCTACTTACAAGTACCTTGGGGTCATATTTGACCCCAAGCTCCGCTGGTTGGCCCACTCTCACAGGATCACCACAAGTGCTGCATGGTGGACACAACAGGTCACTCGGCTCTCACGTGTGTCAGGTGGCATGCCACCACACCGCATACGCCAGCTTTACAACACCGTCATAGTGCCGGCGTTTACGTACGCAGCCAATGTATGGTACACCAGGGTCTCTCTACCAGCTGGGGGAGGGTGGAGGTTGGGCTCAGTTGCAGTCTCTGCAAAGCTCTCCTTTGCTCAGCATAGAGCCGCCAGGATCATTACTGGTGCATTGAGCACGATGGCAAGCAACGTGATGGACGTTGTAGTACTTGATTAGAGTATTACTAATAGTTCTGGGGCTTTCTTGAAGTCTTAGAAAGTTAC
>QLOM01001940.1:7502-54795 GCA_003313785.1 Termitomyces sp. MG148 | reverse complement strand
GACGTTCGGTTAGACGGCGCGACGGGTGGCATGCCGGCGGCGGACTATCCGGGGAAATCAAGGGACTGATAGGCAAATAGGCAGTTTAGAGTTGGACAGGTGCGGAACCGAACTCAGGGGAATGGAGAATGCGGGCCAGATAAGATAAGAGATCGGAATACGAGAAGGGAAAGGAAGAAGAAACTCGAAGCAGAGACAAGGATGAAGGAAAGAGACAGATGAGCAAAGGAGATGGAATTAAGAGAGTAAATAGAGACAGGGACAGATACGAGACGAGAGAGTAGAGGCAAATACAGACTATAGGAACGGAGACGAGTACGAGACTATAGAGTGGAGACAAGTACGAGGCAAAGTTACAAGGCCGGAGCAATACAAGAGGAAAACTGGAGAGTATGGGCAATATCAAGACTACCGTACTTAGTGCTACGGGGGGGCTTATATACTGACTACGCAATGAGGCAGGTCCGGAGTCCCGGTTCTGGGTCTGGGGGCTGCTCCAGGGCTCTGGTGGTGTCCCGGAGCACTTAGGAGGACAAAGGAAAACCGCAGGTGTTGGATGGGAGTGGCGCCATTGCTTTGGGAGTCGCAGTGGTGCTGCACGAGGGAGGACATGGCGCAACAAGAGGATGTGATGAGGCATGATGCGGGAGTTGATGCGGGACGAAGCATGATGCGTGGGTTGATGCGCAGGGCAATGCATGATGCATGGTGTGATGCGTGGCATGAAGCGACCATGCATGATGCATCGAATGATGCGTGATGCGTCAGATGCTGCATGGGTTGCCATGCTGTTGTGCCGGGAATCCCCGGGGGTTGTTGGTAGTGTCCGTGGAGTGCCCAGGGGGAACGTCAGGGTCAACCGGGGTATGACGTGATGACTGTGTTAGGTGTTTGTGGAGTTCGTCCCGAGTCGAGGTCGTGCAAGGGGTGTTTACCGGGGTGTGTGGTGTGGTCCCGAGCCCGGGGCTCAGGCCCAGGGGTGGGTCGTGACACTTATGGGAATTTTTCAAGGTACTAAACTGGGTTTTACAACAGATGAAATACTGTGGCAGAACATTCTCCAGTCACAAATTGGTACTATGTGCGGAACAAATCAAGATCTTGGGACATGTATGTACCCTTCAAGGGCTCTGGAAGAAAGTCAACTTGGCCTACTAAAACAATGGGGTCCTTGCAGCAACATCTCAGAAGTCTGTGCCTTCTTAGGATCTATAGGCATATTGCAGATATTTGTTAAGAACTTTGCATACCAAGCGCATCATATAAGTTGACACGCAAGGATGTCCTGTTCAAATTTGGGGAACTAAAAGTGGCAGCTCAGAAGGATCTAGTTACGGCTCTATCAAGGGACTCCTCATTTCTCCCTTTTTTCACTCCTTATTCCTTCATTCTTCCTCTATTAGGGGACTCCTCATTTCTCCCTTCTTTCACTCCTTATTCCTTCATTCTTCCTCTATTTATTTCCTTATTTCTGCTATCACTCTTTTACTTTACTGCTTCTATTCTTTCAACACTATTTATTAGCACTATTCTCAGCCCTTGAGGTGCTCTGGTTCTTTAGTTATCATTCAAACAAGTGTAGCCAACGCTTCCAGAGGCTTAGTAAGCATCCAGAGGCTTAGTCATCTCGAGGCTAGCCTCCAAATTACTAAGCAAGTCACATGAGACAATTGCATGACCTCTGGCAATGGCAATTTCCGAGTTTTTGATTATTTTTGGAGATTTTCCTTTTTTAGATTGTATATAAATTTTATTGTGGCTTTTGTCATGCTATACAGTTACTTCCCACGCTTCTGGAGCCTTGGAAGCATCACTCCTGGCATAGGGAATCCCTAGACTTGTTCTCTTTGGATTTCCCTCTGCCAGGTGAGTAGTTATGGTTGTATTACCTATATATATTTTGGATTTCCCTCTGCTAGCTGTGTGACTGAGCCATAGCCTCCAGAGGTTGCCCTTACAGGCTCTAAAAACTGCCAACCCACTAGTGCCTATTGACTACACTTCCACAGACCTGGTAATCCTGGCAGTAGATATGTCATACATTGCAGTAGGATTTTTCCTTTGCCAGTGTGCAATGAACAATTGGAAACAATGGAAATACAATTGGTTTGGTTCAATAACGCTCAACAACCGGGAATCAAGGTACAGTCAACCAAAGCTGGAACTATATGGTCTTTTTTGGGCGTTACAGAACATGCAGATGTACCTGATTGGAGTACGGAACCTTATCATCAAAGTTGATGCATAGTATATCAAAGGCACATTGTCACACCTGGACATACAGCCGTCAGCAAGCATGAATCGGTGGATAGTGGCCATCCTCCTGTTCCACTTCAAACTGGTACATGTAAAGAGCGAATTCCACAGTCCCAATGGATTATTCTGACAACCTAGGCAGCCAGGCAACTCAGAACCAGACAAAGGCATAACAAGGTTTTCAATGACTGGATAGATTGAATGCATGGATTCCTTCATATTATACAACCACCGGCCTGTGTGCTAAGGGAATCATTGCCAGAAGGGCATCTGCTGCCACCACTAGCCAAATATGAGCCAACCATATGGGGGCAGAGTCGGGCAGTAGCAGTATACAAACTTACCAACAATGGAGAAACAACTAACACCAGGACAGAAGTTTGCATAGCGGAAGAACCAAGGGAATTACAAGACAATAGCATGGACCTAGCATACGATGCAGTTCCCCAAAGCACAAAGGTGCAAGTGGAGAACCAACAGATCAAAGAGCAGTTAAGGTATGGATAGGAAACCTGGTATGACCTAACAGTATAATGGACGAGAACTACCAATGTTTTATCTGGTATGCAACAAACTTCTTCAATAGCTGCAGCAAGCTTTGGCAATGGGATTACTCTGGGGTGCATAAGCTAGTAATCAATCCAGGCAACAGGGTACCAATATTACAAGCAATGCATGACAAACTAGACCATAGGGAAATGTACACGACTAGGGCAGTACTTTGGAACGATTCTGGTGGCCACAAGTATGGGCCAACATAATGTGGTACATGTGATTGTGTCACATCTGCCAGGTGCAGCAAACCACCAAGATATTGATTCCGTCAACTGTAGCGACTCTGGCTCCCTTATTTGGAAAGATATACATCAACACCATAGTTATGCCCAAGTCACACCGCTTCTGATATATAATCCAGAGATGCTGCTCTTTAATGCACTGTCCAGAATTCTGCATGTTGGCAAAAGAAAATGCAGAAGCTATTGGTAATTGAATCTTCAAGGACATCATATATCAATGGGGGACGCCGCACAAAATAATGAGTGATAACAGTGCGCCAATAGTGAAAGCTGTTGCGTACTTGGCAAGGAAGTATAATCTGCACCACATTTGGATATCAGGCTACAACGAACAGGCTAACGGGGTAGTGGAAAGACCTCACTTCAATGTGCATCAGGCTCTCTTCAAAGCCATTGACAGAGATGAGAACCAATGGAGTGAAGCAGCATATTTGGTATTTTAGTTGGAACACATAATGGTGCAACAGCAGATGGGTTGTTTGCTCTACTACGCTACTACCAGAACACACCCGCTTCTTCCAGCAGATATTGTTGAAGCCATGTACCTACAACCACTGCTGAACTCCATATTGTCCACAACCGACCTAATAGTGCGCCAAGCCATTGACCTGCAATGTCATTGTGAGCAACTCAAACAGTTACACAGTATGGTATTTGAAGCACGCCAACAAGCTGTGGTCTGCTTTGAACAAGATAATTTGGCAACTATAAAGGACTTTAACTTCAAGAGAAAGGCACTTGTCCTAATGAGGAACACCAGAATAGAGGTCATGCATAATCGGAAGATGAAGTCGCATTATCTAGGTCCCTTGATAGTGGTTTCAAGAAACCAGGGCGGCACATATGTCTTATGTGAGCTGGATGGTTTGGTGTTACATTGACCAGTAGTGGTGTTTTGCTTGATCCCATATTTTCTAAGAGAGTGCCTTGAGTTACTGGACATGGCTTTAAATATCAATACAGCACAGTTGCAAGAGCTGAAAGAATCCAACTTGCTGGACAATGAGGATGAGACAACAGGAGACAATGACAACAAATAGAACACACAGCAAGAAAACTAGAAAATGGCATAGAAACTCGCAAGGGATGGACTAATGCATGGGTAACAAGACATTTCTTTTCTTATTTATACCAGACAGTGCACAATGATGGAGCCTGAGCACAGCAGAACAACTACAGACAAATGGAGCATGGCCAGAGGGTGGGTAAAAAACATATTATTATATACTAAGTGTCACAAAATAGATCACAACAATGTGGAACGTCTGACACTACTACACGGAGTCCAAGAAAATGAGGAAATATTTGTGCTACACCCTCTAGTCCCATTCCATCTCTTGGTTGCTGTTGGAGGAATTGAAGGTCTCCAGCAGTATAACATCAGGTAAGAGAGGGCTATGCTTGGGCAAGAACACATTAGCAGGAATCTGGTTGCAAACTTGCTATTAAATTGCACTGTGGCACTTGGTGGCAAAATGAGCAACGGTGTTTGACTGGAGGGTGGAGGTGGCAAGAGCCTGTTGAGCCATCAGAAAGGGCTGGCAGTTGGCCTCAACTTAGGCATGGTAAGATTGGAGCATTGCTCAAGCATGGTCAAGGTCATGCTCAAGCGTCACACAGGCCTGATAGAAATTGATGGAGGCAGTAAGGCCAGATTGGAGGCATTGCCAATCCTTGGCCTTGAGGAGCGTAGGAGGGAGTGGCAGATATTGGGGGGAAGGCTGCAGAATAATCAGCAACAGAAAGAAAACCAGGAAGACAACACACAGGGTAGTACAGTTACCAAGCAGCAGTGGAAGATGACTCCAACACGACGTGGGCAATGCAGAACATCCATGGAACAGCATTGGGTGCACCACCAAAGGTGCCTCCAGAAGCTGGTGCCATCTCAGGAACAACTGTGGAGGCAACATTGGAGGACAGATCTATGAAGTCAGCAGGTGATGGGAATGTATAACCTACTGTACCAGCAAAGGAGCCACCAGAACTAGAAGTGCCTTCTTCTTTGCCTTCAGCATTGGCATTGGTCTAAACTGATGAGAGGGCATTGGGCTTTCTCATGCTTCAATCAGGCTTGTGGTGCAGCATAAAATCGAAGTTGGCAAGGTACAGGGACCACAAAGCCTGTCAATGATTGAGCTTTTTGGCTGTCTGGAAGTACTCTAGATTCTTGTAGTCCATTCAGACTTTGAACTTCAACAACCAGATGATTGCGAGCATCTCCTTGTCATAAATCTTGTAGTTTTGCTCCATGGCATTGAGGCTCTTTGAGTAGAAGGCAACGGGGTGCCACTTACTGTCCTCTGACGATTCCTGGGAGAGGACTGTGCTGGTGGCAAAGTCGGAACTGTCTGCCTTGACTCAGAAGGGCCGTTCATTGTCGAGGAAGAGCAGAATGGGCTTAGAGGTGATGGTAGACTTCAAGGCATCAAAGGCCCACTGTTCCACGTCTCCCCAAGCTTAGGCAATGTCCTTCCCAGTGAGGTCAAAGAAGGGCTGAGCATGGTGGGAGAAGTCTTGGATGAACTGCCAGTAGAAGTTGGTGAACCCCAAGAAGGCCTGTACTTCCTTCTTGCTCTGGGGCTCCAGCCACTGCATGACACCAGTCACCTTCATTGGGTCCATCTCTGCCATGCCATGGAAGATGATGAGTCCGAGGTACTTGATGTGGGTCTGCTCAAACTCACACTTCTCTGGCTTGAGGTAGAGCTGGTATTGGCAGAGACGGTCCAGGACAACTTGCATGATCCAGCAATGTTTTTCTAGCATTTTGGTGTAAATGAAGATGTCGTCAAGATACATGCATACCATGCCGTTGGCTATGAGGTACCAGAAGATGTTGTTCATCATGGTCTGGAAGGTAGTGGGGCTGTTGGTGAGCTCAAAGAACATCACCAGAAGTTCAAACAGCTTGTGGTTAATCCGGAACACTGCCTTCTACTTATTTCTCTCCTGGATGCACATGTTGTTATAGCCCTAGCAGATGTTCAACTTAGTGAAGTAGCATGCACCCCGGAGGTTGTTGATCAGTTTCAAAATGAGGGAAAGTGGGTAGCGGTTCTTGACAGTCATTGCATTAAGCATGCAATAGTCCTGGACCAACCAGAGGGAGCCATCCTTCTTGATGAAAAACACCGGAGAGGCCATTGAGGACTTCAAGGAGCAAATTTGTCTGGACTCTAGATTCTTCTGAAGGAATGTGTCGCTGCTTCTTGGGCATGAGCAAACAAACCTTGCAGTTGGCCAGCTTCAAATCTGGCAGGATTTTGATGGCATGGTCCCACTGCTTGTATTTTAGGAGGGAGTTGAATGAGGCCTTGGAGAAGACGTCCTTGAAGTCGTGCAGGTGGTTGGAGACTGCATCCTGGAAGACCCTGAGAGGGGCATTTGCCACAAAGGCCTGGGCCAGCCGCTGGGAAGTGGTCTGACTGGCCTGGATCTCCTCCACAAATGGCAGGGGTTGTAGCATAGTAGCATAGATGCGGTCTCCTACCTTGATGGCTTCATCCAGAAGCTCCAGGTCTGGTGCAGGTAGGAACTCCCTCTTGTGTCCTTCTTAGCCTGGGTCCCCTCTGCTATGTCTATTGTCCTCATAGAGGGCCTTTCTATGAGAAAACGCCAGAGGCAGAGGGTCCAGCAGGTTGAAATCCACAAATGGGAGGTATCCCACCCTGTTAGGAGACCAGTCTCTGGACCGCGTCCAACTCTATTCTAAGCTTAGTCTGACGATACGCCTATTCCTAGCAGATTCGACCGGTGTAAGGGCGACCTCCGGGGGTTGCGGCTAAGTCCCACAACTGGCAGAGGGAAATCCAAAGTGTATTAGAGACAGTACATATTACAGGGAAGTAACTAATCACCTGGCAGAGGGAAATCCGAAGAGAACAAGTCTAAGGATTCCTCTGCCATGGCGTGGCGCATCAGTACAGGGGCGGGGGCGTGAGAACGACTGTACAACATCTCGGAGAAGTCCAACGACTGCAAGGGAGCATCCCAGAGACCTCTGGGATGGCCAGAAAAGGAATTCCGAGGAGTCCCAGAGATCTCCGAGATGGCCAAAAAAGGAAGTCCCCTGACATCACCCCCCCCTTAGAGTGCGGCATCTCGATGCACCGGGTAGAACAAGTTGCGGACCGCGCGGTCCACCGGGGAGACGGGGTAGATGCCCCGGATCATGCGGGGAGCATCGGGGTGACTACGGTGGAAGTCCTTCACCAGAGCGGGCGCGTGGATGTTTTTGGCGGGTTCCCAGGAGATGTCTTCGATACCGTAGCCCTTCCACTTGACCTTGTATTGCAGCTTGTGCCAGAATAGACGGCTGTCGAGGATCTTCTCCACTTCGTACTCTGGGCGGTTGTTGACAATGACCGGAGGTGGCGGAGGCAAAGCTCATCAACCTGGAATAGGGTCGTCCAGGGCGGGCAAAAGCTTGACCACGTTGAAGACCGGATGGAGGCGCCGCATGCCGGTGGGCAGCCGGAGCCTGTAGGCCAACGGTCCTACTTGACACTCAACCACATATGGCCCCAGTTGTCGGTGTGAGAGCTTTTGGGATGGCCTAGTAATAGCGGGCCATGTCGTCCTTGGCCTTGGTCAGGGCCGCCTCCGCCTTCTCCTGTGCCTTCCGCATACGGTCAACAAACTCATTGACCATCTCGTTCTCCAATTGTCGTGCATGCAGTTCGAAGCCCATCCGGGGGTGCCTGCCGGTGTCCAGAAAGAACGGAGAGTGCTGCGTGGAGGCGTGGACGTGGTTGTTGTACTGGAACTCGGCCTCTGGGAGGAGTTTGTCCCAGTCGTCCTGCCGCTCGTTGCAGAAGAGCCGGAGGTACTGTTCCAGTTCCTGGTTGACGCGTTCGGTCTGGCTGTCAGACTGCGGGTGGTAGGCGGTGGAAGTGTGGAGCTTGACGTGCAGGAGGCAATAGAGCTCCTGGGTGAAGTCTGCCACGAACTGGGGGCCCCGGTCGGAGATGTAGGCATCGGAGAGGCCGTGGAGCTTCCAAACGCTCTTCCGGTACAGGTTGGCTGCGCCCATTGCCGAGCAGGTCGTGTGCGTTGGAATGAAGTTAGCTCGCTTTCTATACAGGTCGACCACAACCATCACTGCGTCGTATCCGTGCGTGTCCGAAAGTTCCACGATGAAGTCGATGGAGGCCACACTCCAGCGTGCCGCAGGTGTAGGGAGGGATTGCAAATGGCCTGTCGGGGGGCGCCGGTGTGGTTTTGTCCAGAGGCAGAGGTCGCAGGTGCTGGTGTAGGAGCCAATGTAGTGGGACATCTGGGGCCACCAGTAGTTCCGCGAGACCAGCTCCAGCGTCTTCCACCTACCAGGATGCCCCGCAACACGGGAGTCGTGGTGCTGCTCAACAATGCGCCGACGGAGCTCCGGGTTGTTGGGCACATATATCCGCCCGCGGAAGGTGAGGAGGCCGTCCTGCAGGCCCCACTCGTCCGTGCGTACCAACTTTGTACCGGAGGGGCGCCCCAGATGTAGCGCTAGCGCGGCCTTGGCAACCAAGTCCTCCTGTAGACCTTCCCGGTTTCCCCGACGTATGTCCCGGAGAATGTTGACCTCGTCTCCCTGTACAGCTACTCCTTCCAAGGCACGAATGGCAAACAGCTCCGGGCGGAGGAGGGTGATGTTAGCGTTATCTCCTGCACCGGAGCCATGGTCCGCGCGCCTGGAGAGGGCGTCGGGCTTCTCCATGCTCCGGCCTGGCTTGTGGTGCAGCGTGAAGTCGAAGTTGGCAAGGTACAAAGACCACCGGGCCTGGCGACGGTTCAGCTTCTTGGCCGTCTAGAAGTGTTCCAGGTTCTTGTGGTCAGTCCAGACTTCGAACTTGTGGCAGGCCCCCTCGAGGAAGTGGCGCCACTCCTCCAGCGACCGGATGATTGCGAGCATCTCTTTGTCGTGGATCTTGTAATTTTGTTCCACTGCATTGAGGCTCTTGGAGTAAAAGGCGATGGGGTGCCACTTACCATCCTCCGGAGACTGCTGGGATAGGACTGCACTGGTTGCAAAGTCGGAACTGTCGGCCTTGACGCGGAAGGGTTGGTCGTCATCTGGGAAGAGCAGAACGGGCTTGGACATGACGGCAGACTTGAGGGCGTTGAAGGCCTGCTGCTCCGCATTGCCCCAGGTCCAAGGGACATCCTTCCCGGTGAGGTCAAAGAGGGGACGCGCGTGGTAGGAGAAGTCCTGGATGAAGCGCCGGTAAAAGTTCGTGAACCCCAGGAAGGCTTGTACTTCCTTCTTGCTCCAGGGCTCCGGCCACTGCATCACGCCAGCCACCTTCACCAGGTCCATCTCCACTGTGCCATGGGAGATGATAAGTCCGAGATACTCAACATGCGTCTGCTCAAACTCGCACTTCTCCGGCTTGAGGTACAACTGGTGCTGGCAGAGACGGTCCAGGACAATCCGCGTGATCCGACGATGCTCTTCTAGCGTCTTGGTATATATGAAGATGTTGTCGAGATACACACAGACCACTCCGTCCGCGATCAGGTCCCGGAAAATGTCGTTCATCATGGTCTGGAAGGTGGCAGGGCTGTTGGTGAGTCCAAAAAACATCACTAGAGGTTCGAACAGCCCGCAGTTGGTCCAAAACGCGGCTTTCCACTCATCTCCCTCCTGGATGTGCACGTTGTTGTAGCCCCACCGGACGTCCAACTTTGTGAAGTAACGCGCACCCCGGAGGTTGTTGATCAGTTCTGAGATGAGAGGGAGTGGGTAGCGGTTCTTGACAGTCATTGCGTTGAGTACCCAATAGTCTTGGACCAATCGGAGGGAGCCATCCTTCTTCTTGATGAAAAACACCGGAGAGGCCATCGGAGACTTTGAGGAGCGGATTTGTCCTGACTCCAGATTCTCCCGGAGGAATGCATCAAGCTCATCCTGCTCCTTGGGTGCAAGCGGGTAAACCTTGCAGTTGGCCGGCTTTGAGTCCGGCAGGAGCTCAATGGCGTGATCCCACTGCTTGCGCTCCGGGAGGGAGTCAAACGAGGCCTTAGAGAAAGCATCCTCGAAGTTGTGCAAATGGTCGGGGACCACATCCCGGAATGTCCGGGGCTGGGCGTTGGCTGCAAAGGCCTGGGCCAGTCGTTGAGAGGTGGTTTGGCTGGCCCGGATCTCCTCCGCCACTGGCGGGGGTCGTAGCGTGGTGGCGTAGATGCGGTCTCCTACCTCGATGGCTTCATCCAGAAGCTCCGGGTCCTGCGCGGGCAGGAACTCTCCTTCACGTTCCTCCTCCTGACTAGGGTTTCCCCCGCTGTGCCTGTTGTCCTCGTAGAGGGCCTCCCTACGAGGGAACGCCAGAGGCGGGGGATCCAGCAGGTCAAGATCAGCAAAGGGGAGGTGACCTACGCGGCACGCCCTGATAGCTGCACGTTCCCGCATAGCGGTGCGCCGCTCCTTCTTCACTTCTTCTGCGCAGGTCGTGCAGTGCCGGGGGCACCGGCTCATGCTCACCTCCCCCGTAGCCCAGTCGATTTCCGGGTTGTGCTCCCAGAGCCATGGGAATCCCAGGATCATGTCCTGTTTACCGATGCTCATGACAGCAAAGGTAGTGTGCTCCGCATGGAACCGGTAGCAAAGAACAAGGTCCACCACAGACTTGATGGACTCCGCTTCGTTGCAGATACCGTCAATGTTGTATACCGGGATCAGGGCAAGCAGGGGTCGAGTGGTGAGCTGATGCCGTTCTATGTAGCTGGTGTCCACAAAGAGCCCGGTGGCTCCGGAGTCTAGGAGGGCCGACACGCTCCGGGTCTGCTGCGTGTCGGTGGTCTCGATTTCCACATTCATCCGGAGCGAGTTGGGCAACGGAGTGGAGGCAATTACGTAGCGGCGGGGGAGGCGGTGCTCCCAGGCAGGGAGGCGCGTTTGGGCAGGCGTCGGAGAGGGTTGAGGGGGTTTGTTGGGTACGACAGGGGTAGTGCTTACGGTTGGAGAGCTATTGGCAGAGACTGTATTGATTTCTTCTACCGACAGACATGCAAACCTGTTAGCACTAAGCGGCGGGGGCGTACTGGTCACCCGCCGTGCCCCTGAAAACCCTCACTCTGCTCCTCCTGGCCTTCCGGAACATGGGTGTCTTTTGATGTCTCCTCCGGGACGGGGGTATCCGGAGAGGGCACTCCAGCAATGTCCCGGGCCGCCAGGAGCTGCAGGAGTAACTCCTCTTGCTCCTCTGGGGAGAGGTAGCGCACTTCCAGACCCCTGGGGCAGTGACACGCGAAATGGCCCTGCGCGCCACAGCGTCAGCATGAGAGAAGGAGCAGGGCACGCTGTTAGGAGGCATCCACATCCATCGGCGCGCCTGGAGGTAGTGCCGGAATTGTCGGGGGTGCAACCGTTGCCATGGGCAGTGCCGGGATTGGGAACCTGCAGGGGAGCATCGCGGGGGGTCGCGTCGGAGGCGCAGGATGCGCAGGCTTGCGGAGGTTGTGCTTGAGCTCCATGAGCTGCCATTGCTTCCGGGCCACCCAGTACCATGCCAGGACCTGGTCGTCAGCCGGTTGACCCTCCGCAAAGTTGTCAATGCGCTCCATCAGGGTTGGATGGAGCCCTTCCTGAAAGGTAA
Organism: Termitomyces sp. MG148; assembly: GCA_003313785.1. NCBI lineage: Eukaryota > Fungi > Basidiomycota > Agaricomycetes > Agaricales > Lyophyllaceae > Termitomyces > Termitomyces sp. MG148. The sequence goes on along the minus strand of QLOM01001940.1, from coordinate 43,157 downwards.
GGCAGAGTTGCAGGCCGTCGGGGTACTTGGCCTGCTCGACCAATGCGCGGAACGAGTCGATGTACTCGTCCAGCAAGCGTTTCCCTTGGCTGTACTGCTCCCTGTCCCTCAGGATCAGCGCGGCGCTTTTGGCGGGGTTCCGGGGAAAGAACTTGTCCCGGAACTCTTGTTTGAACTCAGTCCAGTCCGTAAAGCTTGCGACGCCTCCGGGGCGTCGGAAAACCCTCAGCGCGTAGGTGGCCGCTCGTCCCAACTTCATGTAGGACAAGACCCACGCAATTTTCAGCTCGTCAGATACGAAATCGTCGCTACAGAGCTGGAGATAGGTGGCGCACGACTGGAGGAAGCGTTCCCCAGACGCGTGGTCACCGTTGTAGATGTCAGGGGTCGCCGGGTGCGGGATGTTGGAGCGCTCCCGTGCCAGGATGGGGGATTGCACAGCACGTGGGCGCTGCACCGGTGGAGTAGGTGGCGGGGGGGTTAGGTGCCGCCGGGGCAAGGCGTTCAAGGAGGGTACAGAGAGAGTCGGAGATGGTGTCGGTGGTTTGTCGGAGGTGGGTGAGTTCGGCGGAGTGCTGGGTAAGGGAGGCTTGGGTGAGTTGCATCTGCGTTTCTAGGTGGAGCAGGCGGGTCCAGGCTTCCTCGCCAGAGGCGGCAGCGTCCGGGAGCGCTTCTGGAGCGGTGGGCTGAGACATAGACAAGGCAGTGCTTAAAACTGGTGGGGGAGCAACGAATAGGAGCCAAGAGGTGTTTGGCAGCTATAGGGGGCTACCAGACCAAGATTAGGAGACTTGTTCTGCTGTAAGGGCGACCTCCGGGGGTTGCGGCTAAGTCCCACAACTGGCAGAGGGAAATCCGAAGTGTATTAGAGACAGTACATATTACAGAGAAGTAACTAATCACCTGGCAGAGGGAAATCCAAAGAGAACAAGTCTAAGGATTCCTCTGCCACGGCGTGGCGCATCAGTACGGGGGCGGGGGCATGAGAACGACTGTACAACATCTCAGAGAAGTCCGATGACTGCAAGGGAGCATCCCGGAGACCTCCGGGATGGCCAGAAAAGGAAGTCCAGGAGGTCCTGGAGATCTCCGGGATGGCCGAAAAAGGAAGTCCCCTGACAACCGGCCGCTCGGCCCACCCTTTTCCCTTCCATCTTGTAGTAGTCAGCCTTGATGAGTCATATGCCCAGACCTTACTCAGCATTGATTATTGTTAGTCATACTCCTTTACATACCGGGGCCCAATTAGTAAACAGTATTAGTAATAGCACAGCCACCAATGTAGTATATATAGGCAGCTTGTGGGATAGAATATCCCCAGGCTGAACAATAGCAGTGTTTGGCCTATCTACTGAACCAACTGTAAGCTTATACAGCGCCATCTGACTCTCTGTTAGCCTTGCTTGCCTCTTGCCCAACTCCTGCCTGCCTCTGCGCTTGCTCGACTCTCGCTTGCCCCTTGCATTATCAACTCTGTGGAAGGAGTTCCACAGATGTCAAGCGTTCCTCTTACAAGTTGTTCAGCCTCCTACACTGTCTGCTCTCTTAGCCCACAGTATCCAATTCTATTCCCTACTATGTTTTCTGACTCTCAGTCTCCTTCTACCCCTACGACTTGCACCTCTACAGCAGCACCCTCTGCTTGCTCTTCCGCCCTGGCCTTTGGTACGCCTCCTATTCCTGGGACGGGCCCTGCCGAGATGCCTCACTGGACCGCTGACTGGTTCTCTATGATGCAGCAAATGCAGCTGACACTCGCCACTCTCAAACGCAGACTAGCCGCTCTAGAGAGTGAACATGTAGTTGCCGCTGATGATGCCCAAAGCCTGCAAGGCGCTAGTGTACTAGAAGTTGGTAAGAGGTTCCAGCGACGTAAACGTTGGCAATAATGTGCCCTTATGGCACTGTAATACAAAAGTCAAAAGTCGCTGCTAGCAAGATACAGTTGGCAAGACTAATTCACTTAGTAACTCTGAGGACTTAGAATGCGCTGAAATGAAATCTGAACTGTGGGGCATATGATTTGATGATGCTAAAATAAAATATGTACAGTTTTTATAGGTGCTAGGCCGCCATGGCAATTTAAACTAAAAAGTTGCTAATTAAATCAATCACAAAATGGAGACAAATTATAATGGAATGTGAAAAGTCGCTAAGCGACGGTGTCTGTCAAGTCGGCAAGTTCAACTTATCATTTTAGCAGTGGAAAAGGCCAAATGCACGGGGACTGTTGCTAAGGTCTGAAACCATCAAGGGGGCCTGTCTCGCATAGGTCACTAAGCGTCAGATCAACTGCAAGCGTTGCTAAGGTCTGAAACCATTAAGGGGGCCTGTCTTGCATAGGTTGCTAAGCGTTGGATCAACTACAAGCGTTGCTATGGTTGCATTTCTATTGGGGGCCTGAAGGGGGCCGGTGCTGAGGTCAGGTGAATAGCAGGTGATTACCAAGTCATGTGGTCGCTAAGCCTTGTGATACTCTGTGTCGCGTCCTGTAGCCCAAGTTTGATCCCTGCTAGCTGTAAAACATAAATTGCTAAAAATAGCGCTGGTGCACTGAGCCCTGCCCAAGTCTTATCATCTCCCCCCAACTGAAAAATTGACTGTCCTCAGTCAACTTTGATATCACGTGCTGTTACGTGGTCCGTGCGTATAGTCCCCTACATAAAAGGGTTGGTGACCATAATTGTAACTTCATCAAAATCCTCTGTAAGCAGGCGATATCTATCCTACCCCCATCGGAATCCCCTGTGAGCAGGCAATTTTGACTCTTACTTACTACCCATGTCTTCTGTCATCGCCACTGCTGACGCCAGCACTTGCACGCTGTCTTTCATTTTCAAGGCCTTGCTATTTTTGGCACGGCACCTTGGCGATGATGCTGGTGCCTCTCCCGAGTTAGTGGTAGGGATGTTGCAGCTGCTGGAGCGGTGGGAGGTCCACAGATTGTCAGGGGTGACATGGGATGACGAGGCAGTGTTGCAGGAGTGGTGTGTTGCTTGGGCTACTGAGCACAAGGGCGCTGCATGGTTAGCACCATACAAGGCTTTGCTGGTATGTGTCGTTAGCAACTGTACTTTTGTTTTGTGGCTGACCATTTAGTGACCTCCTCCTCCTGCCGTCCCTTCTGTTAGCGATGAGTTGGCCGCCATTTTGGATGGGAGTCCTTCTCTTGCTCCTGTGGTGTCCACCTCTCGGCTGGCACCTCTTCCTTCAGGTCCCAGCCAGCCAACTGAGGACCACCTCGCTACCGTGGGTCGGGAGCATCAGGTGTCACAAGTGGCCGCTGGCGCCAAGAGCCCTGCACCAGCGGCTCCTAGGTTGGGCTCTTCTACTTCTTCTCCTTGTAAGGTGTGTCTTTTTGACTTTAGTCACTTTGTCATAGTTGCTAATTGTTATTGTGCTAGTCTCGTAAATTGGCAAGGGTAGCGCCCATGTACAAGGTAAGGATGTTTTCAGTCCCTAGTTGTTAGCGACTGATTATTCTTGCAGGTGCCTACCCAAACTGTTTTTACCGACGCAGAGTTGAGAGATTTGTTGGCAACCCGGTGCGCGGAGGTAGTGTTGGATACTGGGATGGAGGCTGGTGTGGTGATGGAAGGGGCGAAGGGTAAGAGGACTGTGGTGCCTGGCCAGCGCCAGGCATACAAGGATTCCAAGGGCGCTATAAGTGTTTCTTCTTAGCAACCGTTCTGATCTGATTTAACTTTAGTGCAACAAATGCTGGGCCGACAATGATCCAGAGGCCTGCTGGTTCCCGATTGGCGTCTTGCCTTGCTACCGCTGCGATGCCCTTAAGCAGGCTTGCACTTACCATGGTCTCAAGTCCTGAGAGCGTGGCAAGGAGGACCCGATTGTCAAGAGGACTTTTGAGCAGTCGGTACGAGTCAGGCGCGCTAGGGAGTTTGTGCTGGGAGAGCGAGCGTTGGTGGAGGCTGGCGGTGTCGCCAGCATTTCCGGAGAGAGTCTGGCGCTTCCGACTTGTCAGGGCGATGAGCCTTTGCCGCCCCCTGCCAAGCCAACTGGCAGCTGGCCTCCACAGAGGAGAGGGACGGCCAAGGGAAAGGGGAAGGCAGTAGAGCAAGAGAGGTCAGCAGAGTCATGAGAGGGGCATCGGGTCGGTAAGAGGGCTGGCTCCCCTCTGAGTCCTTCTAAAGGGGCCAAGCACCGCCTTGTTTGATCAGAAGGTATGCTTTCTGTTTTCTTTTCTACTTGGTTAGCGACTACCTGTTTAGCAGAGATGGTTCTTGAGTCCCTTTGCAGGTCAAGGTCCTCTCCTATCGCGGGACCTAGTGGCACCTGGTAAGTAATTGTTAACTGCTTATGAAGTTGGTTACTGATCCATCTTGTTTAGTCGATCGCCTTCTCCTTCAGTCGCTGGCGACTTGCTGGAGATTGCTGCTAGGCTGAAGGAGACCCAGCCTCCCAGCGTTGGCAACTTGGGAGAAGAGGTCAAGGGAGAGGAGGAGGAGCAGAAAGGAGAGGAGGAGATGAGACTCCTCTCCAGGTGTTGGGTGTCGCTAACCAACTATTGTTCTCAGCTGGTGGCCACTCGTGAAATGTCTTCTGGCAACAAGGACTTTGAGCAAACCGTACGTCCCTCCCCAGTTGCTAGGATGGACTCATGCTGGACGCCACTCCCCGCTTTGCGAGTGACAGGTGGCGACTTCAAGTGGTTGGGTGAAGAACTCCTTTACCCAATTACTGGTCTGAGGTTGCCAGAAGAGCTGGCAAGGTTCATGGAGCGGGCCGCCGGTATGGAGTCGGTGATGGTGCAGGAGATGCGGGCGGTTGACAATGAGATGGCGGGGCTGAGGATGGGGCAAAGGACGCTAAGACACAGCGTCGTTGTCTTGAGGCGGTACCAGGAGGACTGCAAGGAGTCGCTAGCTTGGCAAGAGCGCAACAATGTCCAAGCTGAGGATCTCTTCCCACTCCCGCCTTTCTCCTTCTCTGCCGACCATGACCAGGCCTAGTCGCTAGCACCTACAAAATTTTGAACTTTTTTAGTATTGTCATACATAGCTTGAATTCGGAGTAGGAAAAATTGTAATATAAACAATTTTGGGACTTGCAATATTGTGTGAAGTAAGAAATCGGTAGTAAGAAAGTCTGTGTGTATAGTAAGGGAACGTGGACTGGAAGGACTTGTGAAAGAAAAGACTTAGCAAAAGTAGTGTTTTAGCGACTTGAGTTCTTAAGGGAACGCTCAGTAGATCATCATGGCAAAAAACCCTTGTGAGGAGTTGTGCAGGGCGCCAAGTGGCAATCAAAGTCGCTAGCGCTGCATCTTGAGGTAAGGTGAAATAAACGTCTGTATAGTAAAAAATAAGTAATGAAAGTGAAAGAGAGTTGATGAGTAAAGTAAACAGTATTTTATTCTTCTTCTTCTTCAGGAGGTAGGTCGTCATCATCCAGTAGGTCAGTTTCTTCAAGTTCTCTGAGCTTGACGGTGTCGATGTCTAGCGCCTCAAGTGGTAAGGGGATTTGGTTTTGTGCAAGGTAAGGAGGTAGTCGGAAGGCGGCAACTGGTCGGTGCAGTACCGACCCATCTAATTCACACAGGACGTAAGCGCCTCCACGGTTTTGAGAGATAACTACCAATGGCCCTAAGTAACGAGGGCGCATTTTCTTGTTGTGAGTTGTTTCAATCTTGGAGTTTCTCATTAGCACCAGCAACCCGTGGTAAAAGTTGTAATCTTTAATGGTAGCTTTGTGATCAGTTTCAAACCTTAGCACTGCCAGTTGCCTAGCGTTAAAGACAGTCTCATGTAGGTGCGCTAAGTCTTCACTTCGTTTCTGGAGGTCAATAGCTCTTCTAGCGATGAGGTCGGTAGTGGACAAAAGGGTGTTGGGCGTGGGCTGGAGATAAGTTGCTTCCACAATGTCAGCAGGGAGTAAGGGGTGGGTACCAGTCATTGCATAATAAGGTGAGCACCCCATGCGCTTGCGTATAGTTACCCTTTCCGACCAAAACACTGAGTAAGTTGCCTTGCTCCATCTGGACTCGTTGCCATCTACCGCCTTGAAGAGAGCTTGGCGCACATCAAAGTGAGGGCGCTCCATGAGGCCATTAGCACGTTTGTTGTAACCTGAGATGTGTATGTGGTGGATGTTGTACTTCTTAGCAAGGTAAGTTAGCACCTTGATGATGGGAGCACAATTGTTGGTAACTATTTCCCTTAGCGCACCCCAGCGGCAGATGACGTCTTCAAACAACCACTTAGCTATAGCATCCGTGTTCTTGCGCTGCAGCATTCTAAATTCAGGCCAATGGACTAGCGAGCAGCGACCCTGAATGATGTATTTGTAGCAACCGGACTTGGGCATGTGCATTGTGTCAATGTAAATCTTGCTGAAGAGAGGCGCTGGCGTAGCGACAGTTGGTGGGATCAAGATTTGGCATGTCTGTTGAATTTGACAAAGGTGGCACGTCTTTACGTACCAGGCAACATCAGTTCGCACGTGAGGCCACCAAAAGTGCTCCAAGAGAATAGCACGAGTGGCATAAAGTCCTCTGTGGCCCAAGTCATCATGCATAGCACGTAAAACCCTGAGTCGGTCGCTAGGCTTCACTACCAACTTATGAGCACCGTCCTTGTTGCGTCGCCAAAGACGGTTGTTGCTAATGAAGAAGTGGGTGGCATAACAGATGAAGGTAGCATATTTGTCATCACTAAGGTGGCTAGGGCGCTTAACAGTGTTCAACCAGTCTTTGATGGTGTCCAAGCGTTTGTCATCTGCTTGAGCCTTGGTGCTCCTGGGCACGGAGTCATAAGTGAGGTCGGTACTGTTTTCTCTGAGGGGTCTGGGTTCTTCAACTTGTTTAACAGTTGGCAACTGGTCGGTTATGTTGGCAGTGAAGAATGTAAGAGGGGCGGTGAAAGGTGTTGGTCGGTAAGGAATGATTGGGTGTAACAGAGTTTTAGAGGGTTGGTCGCTACAGAGCAGGTGGATAGGGAGTTGTATTATGTGCACGAACCCATGAAGGCGGTCGATCCAATCGTCAAAGGTGTTGTCGTTGCTACGGTCAGAAAGAGGGTCGGTAGGTTGCAGAGGGCGTTGGGAGAGTCCATCAGGTCCATGATAAGTGCCCTTGACATAAACAAGCTCAAAGTGAAACATGAGGATGGCGACTATCCAGCGATTCATACTAGCGGAGGGTTGGATATCAGGGTTCTGTAGCATCCCCTTGATGTATCTAGCATCTACTTCCACAATGAGATTCCTCACGCCAATGAGGTACATCCTTAACGGCTGAAAGGCTTTAAACAGTCCATAGAGCTTGAGTTTAGCCTGACTATAACGTGATTCTTGATTGTTTAGCATGATTGACCCAAAGCGGTTGTAGCATCTCTGCTTCCGATTGTTGCTAAGACATTGACACAGGAAGTAGCCGACTGCAATACAAGAGGTGTCAACTGCTAAGATGACTGGGTCGAGGGACTGATAATTAATGGGTACTAATGGCTGAGCCTTGTGTAGCGCTTTGACTAGATCTTGCTGGGCGGCAACTTGATCAGGTCCAAATTCAAAGGGGGTGTTAGCGCATGTGAGTCAAGTAAGATGATGAGCACAATGAGCAAAGTTCTTGATGAATATCCGTAGTACTCCCATGGTCCCCAGGAAGGCTCTTACTTCTGAAAGGTCGTGGCATATATCCCAGTGACTTAACAGGGCCAGTCGCGACTCGTCAGGAACTCAACCGCTAGGAGTACAGACGTGTCCAAGGATCTTGAACCGAGGGGCACAGAGCACAAGCTTATGACCAGAGAATGTGCCACCACAATACTTCATGCGCTAGAGGATATGGTTAAGTAGCTGAAAGAAGTCCCATAGCACCAGTTGGATACCAGGGTTGTTGGGATGAGTCACTGGGAGGCCATCAATGAGTCGCCAGTCCTTGGGTCCCTTAGCGCCTACGTCGTCAATGAAACTTTGTACAAATTCGGGTATTTCTAGCTGTAGGATGAAGTTGACGTCATCATGGAATATAGGGACAGAGTTAGTCCACCCCATTGGTAAGGTGACTAGGCGTAAGGCGCCAAAGGGTGTTTGGAACGTGGTAAGGTCGCAAGAGGAGGAGTGTATCAAGCGCTTGTTGTAGCCAACATAGAGGTCAAGGGTGGCACCACAGATCCGACCGGCAAAAGATTCAGTGACATGGTCGGGAAAGGGAGGAACACCAGAGTGTCATATGGTGACCCTATTTAGCGGCTCTAGACTGTGAACAATGTGGAGGTTACCATTTTTCTTGAGGACACAGAACCAGCGTGAGCGGTAAGCGCTATTTGAAGGCTCGTGCCTTGATTTTGCTGCATATGATCTGACAAACCTTGGCTTCAAGTCCAGGCAGTATGGGTCGGTTATGTTCAGTCCAGGGTATGTGTGGGATAGTCAGTATGACCACAGGCGGGAAGAAGTTGGTTCGGAAGCTACCCCTTTCAGAGTCTTCCCAGGCAAATGCTTGGTTCTGTTTGGACATAAGGTCGGTAAGCACATCCAATTCTGATGAAGTAAGAAAACCAGTGTCATGATCGCTAAGGAATCGCTGGTGACGTTCTTCTGTGAAGCGACTAGTCAGTTGGAAGGGCAGCGGATTGGGAGTTAAGGTCGGGAGTTCGGCAAGAGGGTCGCCAACAATCTTTTGTTCAATTCTGAAGTCCTCAGAGACAGAACTGGCAACAGGCTTGATCTTAAGCGCTACAGGCTTATACTTCTTTTTGACCTGGACACCTTTGCATTTATTAGCGTTAGCGACAGCAAATGTGGAGGCAGTTCGTAACGTAGGGAAAGCTTGCTTAGCAGAGTTGCTAGAGCAAGAAAGTCCAAGAATAGCGGGATGGGAAGAGTTAGGGAGTGTTTCAAGATAGGTATCAGGGGAAAAGAAATGGTCAAACTGGTCAGAAGCGGTAAGGTACAGGTAGGCAAGAGCAGAGTCAGTGAGGGGTTGTATGTTTTTGGGGTTTGTACTAGAATTAAGCGCATCAGCGCTAGTGTCAAGAGAGGGAGAAAGTACTTCGGAGTCAAGATAAGCAGTTGAAACAATATTTACGTGACCATTCTGATGGTCATATTCTAGCATGAGCGCTACATCTCTGTGATTGTCGCTAATCACCTCCTCGATGGTGGATGAAAACACGCGTGGCAACCCGGATGTTGATCAGTGAAGATGGGCGCCTTGGCAAGCTTCTCCTTCTGATGACCCCTGGGGAAAGTCAGTACTGTACGGCGGACGCCAGAGTTAGGGTCGCTAATTGTAAGGGTGGTTTCTTCCTCTGAGAGAGTCTTCACTATTGAGCGTGCTAAAACGTCAAAAGGTCAGCCAAGTAGTATGTCGTAAGCGGGGGAATGTAAGATGTGTATTTGCAAATAAAACGTAAGGTTGCCAATAGTGCACGGCACATCCTTGGCAAGTCCAAGCGATTGGTCTACAGTGCCATTAGCGCTTTGCATGTTTAAGACTATACCTGGATCATATATCAGGCCCAGGTTGTTGGCAACTTCGGCTGACATAGATATGATCTGAGACCTGCTATCTACTATGGCCTCAATTTCCTGGCAACTGTCGACCGTGAGCATGATAGAACGTATGGCGTGTGAGTCCTGAGCGACTGTAAGAATGGCGGGGTCCTCTCCTGGTGCTAGCAACTTGATGTAGGATTCCACAGGATCCACTGAGGTAGCGTTGGCAAGTTGCTGGGTGATTTTGAGGTCAGTCAGCAATGGTTTGGTAGCAAGAGAGAATCCCAGTAGCGCGTCGTCAATTTCTGAGATGTCCTGTACTGTCGCCTGTAGAGTGTGCTTAGGGGTTACTGCTGTCTTGACCTGATTCCTGACGTCAGGTGCTATACTGCAAAGTTCCTCAACTGATAGAGTGACTGGGGTTTTCATAATGCAACTGAATACGTGGTTGGACTTTTCAATATCATAAATGGGGGCTGTCGGTCGGTAACCTCCTTCAGGGCGCTTGTCTGGGGCGGCAAAGTTACGTTGGGCGGGAGCGGCATAGCGAGCAGGTAAACCAGAAAACGGATGAAGAGGCGGTGGAGGTGCAACGTTAGTGTCTGTAGGGGGATTGGCAGGTTTAGCAACCAGGGCGGTATCAACAGGAGGTGGGGCGGTAACAGTAATTGGTGCAGTCGGGAGAACAGGGTTGGTAGTGGCAGGTGCTAAGGGTCGGTAACCTTTAAGTAGTTGTTTAGGCTGTTTGATTTCTACTCCATCAAAGACCTGATTCTTGAGTAGTGCTAGCTCCTTTTCCAGGGTTTCAATTTGTGTGTCCTTAGTAAGGCTTCCAGAGTCACTAAGTGTGTCCAAATGCATGACCTCTAGTACCATTTGCTGTTGTAGCGCTTGTTCCGTGTCAGGATTAGCATTGCCGGTAAGACTGCCAGTCGCTAAGTTGCCAGAGTTCCGTCGGTGCCATTCATCCATGCGCTCTTGGTAGGACTTGAGCTTGGGATAGTTTGGTATGATGGCGCCAGAGGGAAGTACTACCTTGCCGTCAGCAGCCCTGCGAATGCATCCTTGCCGGATGTAGTTTTCCAAAGTGGGGCAATGACCGTGGGTCATTGTATGTCCAACCTCACCACAGAAGTGACAAAGGTTGTTAGCGGGTGCAATATTCCGGTTTGCAGTCAGGCTGGAGGTGATTATGGTTTCTATGCGTGTCATGGCATTAGCGACTGCGGTAGCAATAGTGGTATCCAAGTCTTTCTTTTTGACGTAGCGGTTGGGTGTTGGTTGAGTCAGTAATGGGGCGAGTGAGGCGGCAGCGACCGGGATCATGCCAGGAGTTGGGGCAGGACGAGAGGCGCTCATGCCAGTGTCCGTGCCTTTCAACATCCATTTGCCGGCCTCAAAGACGTCGTCCACATTGTAAGGTTCCTCTGGGTAATGATTGGGCTGTAAGATTTCCAGCCGCCTAGCGATCCGTGCCCATAGCAACATAGGAATACCTTGCTGGAATAAGCGACGTTCCTCATTGCGGTAGAGCTTGCCATTCTGTAGTAGCCACTTAGCAACCCTCTGGAAGTCCCTATAGTAAGTAGAAAGGGTACCAAGCATGTAAATACCGTTATCAAAGCTTTCCTGTACTAGTTTTTGAAGTTCCATTACTGTATACCTGGTAGATTCTTCCGCTCCAGGGTAGAGTCAGATGACTGCCGTTTTCCATTCCTTGTAAGTCGCTAAGGCCGGGGGTCCGATTGGTTGGTCGCCAGGGACGGGGACCAAGGCGCTAAATTCCCTAAGGCCCATCTAAGTTTCTGCTGTGTCGTATGATACATATTGTGCTGTGTATTCCTTCATTTGTGTATGGTTGGTAATGCCGCAGTCACAAAAGAGATATTCTAGTTCCTTGAAATATTGTGGTAATTCCCGTGGTTTAGTTTTGTCCCATTTCGGAGCCGAAAAATGGTTGCGTAGTGGCATGCGCTGGGGGACAGCTGCCTCTATGGTAGTCGGTAAGCGTGTGGTTGATAACAAGAGGATTTGTAGATATACTGGTGATGGCGGTAGTGAAGGTGTTGGTGATCTAATCAACTGGGATAGTGGCGTGAGGGTTGAACTTGGTGACCCTTGTGCTAACTCAGTAAGAGGTGTCTGATGTCCAGGAACGGTTGGTTCAAAGTCGAGTTGTTGAGGAAAGAGATCGCTAATGTCGTCAATTGTAAGGTCGGTGGAAGCATCGGCGAGTTCCTGCGCTAGAGTATGATGCGGTAAAGCTCCAGGTAACTGTGGTGTAAAAGGCAATTGATGTAAAGAGTCAAAGGTGCCAGCCGACTGGGTGAGAAGGTGGCGCTGGTGCTGCAAACAAGTTTCTGGCAGAATTCTGCCCTCTAGTCCCTTGCGGTGGGCTCCAATTTGATGATGCCCAAAAGTCGCTAGGCACTGTCCTGGTAGATGATAAACTTAGCACCTCAAGTATGAGTAGTGTCGGGCAGTCGCTAGTGTTTTGAGACAGTCCCGGGCAAGGTCCCAGAAGCCTAGTTTGTTTAGTGGGATTTGAACTTTAACAAAATAAAGTGGTTGCTTAGTGATCAGCGACGTAAACGTTGGCGATAATGTGCCCTTATAGCACCGTAATACGAAAGTCAAAAGTTGCTGCTGGCAAGATACAGTCGGCAAGACTAATTCACTTAGCGACTCTGAGGACTTAGAATGCGCTGAAATGAAATCTGAACTATGGGGCATATGATTTGATGATGCTAAAATAAAATATGTACAGTTTTTATAGGTGCTAGGCTGCCATGGCAATTTAAACTAAAAAGTTGCTAATTAAATCAATCACAAAATGGAGACAAATTATAATAGAACGTGAAAAGTCGCTAAGCGACGGTGTCTGTCAAGTCGGCAAGTTCAACTTATCATTTTAGCAGTGGAAAAGGCCAAATGCACGGGGACTGTTGCTAAGGTCTGAAACCATCAAGGGGGCCTGTCTTGCATAGGTCGCTAAGCATTGGATCAACTGCAAGCGTCGGATCAACTACAAGCGTTGCTACGGTTGCATTTCTATTGGGGGCCTGAAGGGGACCGGTGCTGAGGTCAGGTGAATAGCAGGTGATTACCAAGTCATGTGGTTGCTAAGCCTTGTAATACTCTGTGTTGCGTCCTGTAGCCCAAGTTTGATCCCTGCTAGCTGTAAAACATAAATTGCTAAAAATAGCGCTGGTGCACTGAGCCCTGCCTGAGTCTTATCACTGCTACCTGAACTGCCAACAAGCATAGTAACGCTCCAGTTGCCCATTGCTCTGCTCCTTCTGGCCACCCTAAGCCCTCCAAGTCCTCCAAAACTCCTACTGCGCTCCTCTTTTGTAATCTCTGACGGATCCCGTGCTCTACTTCTAATACTCCCCTGGCCGTCCCTCTCGCTTGGGATCTTCCTCCTACCGATGGTAAAGTCCCTCGTTACAAATGTGCTCTGGAGCTCCCCAACTCTCTAGTTGCACACATTGTTGGACATCAGAGGCAGGGCCTTAAACAAGCCTATGACCTGTCCAGCTCTCAGTTGGCCGCCTTCATGGTTGGTCCAGCTGGTGGTGAAGGCCAATGTTTTGTCACTATCCGGGGCACTGACCAGCAGATTGGTGAAGCCCTTGTTGTCTTTGAAAAGCGCATTGCTAAGAAGCGTGTGCGTGCACTGCGGAAGCAGCAATCTGGCAACGCTGCACTGGCAGTTGCTGTGCCGGCCCCTTCTAGGGAACCTGCCTTGTCCACCCCAAAATCCTCTATTCAGTCTGCACCGCCTCCTCCTCCTATGGCCTCTATGCATGACTCTATTACAGACTTCCAAGAACCCACTGATTGGAATGATCTGTCTCCTATGCCAGTCTTGGTAGCACCTTCACTGCCCGCCGGCTCGCCTATGACCCTCTCTACTCCGACCCCAGCTCTGTCGTCCCCCATGGTCATCAACTACACCTTTGGGCATTATGCTCAGGGCACTTCTGAGGCACTTCTGCGCAGCACTAACACTGCTCAACGCTCTTGTCTGACACAGGGAAGGTAAACACTGTTTGTTGAGGCGACAAACCTAGAGGAGGGGCTGATGTCAGGGGACCAGTCTCTGGACCGTGTCCAACTTTATTCCGAGCTTAGTCCGACGATACGCCTATTCCTAGCAGATCTGACCAGCTGCTTGGCAGCCTTGATGAGTCATATGCCCAGACCTTACTCAGCATCGGTTATACTCCTTTACATACCAGGGCCCAATTAGTAAACAGTACTAGTAATAGCACAGCCACCAATGTAGTATATATAGGCGGCCTGTGGGATAGAATATCTCTAGGCTGAACAATAGCAGTGTTCTTCTGGCCTATCCACTGAACCGACTGTAAGCTTATCTAGCGCTGTTTGACCCTTTGTTAGCCTTGCTTGCTTCTTGTCTGACTCCTGCCCGCCTCTGCGCTCGCTCAACTCTTGCTTGCCCCTTGCATCGCCGACTCTGTAGAAGGAGTTCTGCAGACATCAAGTGTTCCCCTTACATACTCAGCATGCCTGGATAACTGTATGTTTCCGCATCGCGGTGTGCCACTCCTTCTTCACTTTGTCTGCACAGGTGGCACAGTGTCGGAGGCACCAACTCATGCTGATTTCTCCTGAGGCCCAATCAATCTCTAAATTGTGCTCTCAGAGCCAGGGAAATCCCAGGATCATCTCCTGTTTGCCGATGCTTGTAACTACAAAGGTGGTATGCTGTAAGGGGAACGCTTGATGTCTGCAGAACTCCTTCCACAGAATCGGCAATGCAAGGGGCAAGCGAGAGTTGAGCAAGTGCAGAGGCGGGCAGGAGTTGGGCGAGAGGCAAGCAAAGCTAACAGAGAGTCGGACAGTGCTAGATAAGCTTATGATTGGTTCAGTGGATAGGCCAGAAGAACACTGCTATTGTTCAGCCTGGGGATATTCTATTCCACAGGCCGCCTATATATACTACATTGGTGGCTGTGCTATTACTAATACTGTTTACTAATTGGGCCCCGGTATGTAAAGGAGTATGACTAACAATAATCAATGCTGAGTAAGGTCCAGGCATATGACTCATCAAGACTGACTACTACAAGACAGAAGGGGAAAGGGTGGGCTGAGCGGCCGGTCAGATCTGCTAGGAATAGGCGTATTGTCGGACTAAGCTTGGAATAGGGTTGGACGTGGTCCAGAGACTAGTCTCCTGACATACGCTCTGCATGAGATTTGTAGCACAGGACAAAGTCCACCATGGACTTGATGGATCCTACTTTGTTACAAGTGCCATCAACATTGTACACTGGGATGAAGGATAGGAGGGGCCGAGTTGTAAGCTGGTGCTGCTCCACGTAGCTAGCGTCCACAAAGAGTTCGGTTGCTCTGGAGTCTAGAAGAGCAACTATGCTCTGGGTTTGCTGTGTGTCGGTGGTCTCAATCTCCACATTCATCCAGAGCAAATTTGGCAATGGAGTGGATGCTATGAAGGACCTGATTGTCTGCTGGGCATCCTTCTGCAAGGCTGTTGATGCGCTCTATCAGGACCAGATGGAGCTCTTTCTGAAAAGGAAGGTATAGCTGCAGGCCATTGGGGTACTCGGCCTGCTCTACTAGCACGTGGAACAAGTCAATGTACTTGTCCAGGGATTGCTTCTCTTGGCTGTACTGATCTCTGTCTTGCAGGACTGGTGTGGCAGTTTTGGCTAGGTTCTGGGGACGGAACTTGTTCCAGAACTTCTGTTTGAACTTGGTCCAGTCCATAAAACTTCTGACGCCACCAGGGCATTGGAAAACCCTCATCACATAGGTGGCCACCCATCCTGACTTCATGTAAAATAGGACTCATGCAATCTTCAGCTTGTCAGAGACAAAGTTGTTGCTGCAGAGTTGGATGTAGGTGACGCAAGATTGGAGAAAACATTCCCTGGACGTGCAGTCACCATTGTACACATCAAGGATTACCGAGCATGGGATTTTGGAGCGCTCCTATGCTAGGAGAGGGGATCACACAGCGCAAGGGAGTTGCACCAGCGGGGTAGACAGCAGGAGGTCGCAGGATTGTTTCTCTTGTTTGCTGACTCTGCATTTTTCTGATGTTTCTAAGCGGCTTCCACCTGCTCTACCATATCCCGTTGATTTCTGCCTTAGTCAGAGTCAGCTTCTTTGTTGATGGGAACAGTGCCATACTGCTCTAGAAGATGCTTTTATAGGTATTGGGCGAGTCTGTAATCAGCTTTTTGTTGCGTGTTGTGATCTTCGGAAGTTTGGTAGTTGGTGTCTTGTACTGCTTTAGTATAAGCAAGAATGCAAACATGCTTATGAATGGCAGCGCCGCTGGGATTCTGCTTATTGTACTTTGCCTAGTCCTGTTGAATCTATTTAATTCTTGTCTCAGTAGCTTGAGTCATATTTGGTAGTTTCTGCTCCATTGTGTAATAATAGTACTTCTGTTGTCTTCTCTCTTTTAGCTCCTCCCTCAAACTTAAATCTCTGACTGCCCCCAGTCAACAATCAATTATCAAATCTTCCTGAAGTATGTTCCTGAATGATGCTGTCCTTGAATCTGATGGGTCCAGAAGCACAAGCTTGACAGGAAAGCCTGCTGTTTTATTTAAGCACCTCGTGCCGGTTCCTATAAGTAGCAGGCGCCAGGCACGCATCCTGCTATCTCATGCCATGCCTGAGTCTCCCATTGATTTCTTCCATGCGTTCCTTGCTCAGCAATATGTCACTTAGGCCAATGAAGCCCTGGACTGGTTCGCTAACCTTTCTCTGGGTGGCTGGAATGATGAGGCTGCTACTCTCAGTCTTTCTGGCATGATTGGCAACTGGGCCAGCCTTGATGGACATGGCATGGAGTGGCCAAGATATGTTGAGGCTTGTCAGGAGTTCATTTGCTGCTGGGCTCTTCATAGGCACAAGCTGTGAATACATCACTTTGAAGACATAGTGGTAAGTTGGCCGTCCTCTCGTTTTTTCACCCACCTGACTGTTCTGACTGCCCTTCCTCAGCTTCCCAAGAAGCGGGCTCTTCTTGCCCTTGATGCTCTACTCACGCCCCCTGTTGGTCTGCTTACTGCATCTAGTCTGCCTACTATTGTAGAGCACTGTTTCTCTGCTGCAGAGAAGAGTAAAGAGCGAGCCTCTGACTCTGCTATAGATTCTTCCTTGATTCTTTCTTGGTTCCTGACTTGAACCACGTTTGTAGAATAGTGCTAATCAGTGTAAAGACTGTTCTGGTGCAATCCTTTTGCCATCCTACCCTTGTAGTGGGAGATGACATGGCTTGTGCCTAGCAGCCTTCAGGGCCCCCCACTACCATGCATGCCTTAATTCTTCTTCTGGTTTCTCCTGTTCATATTTTGTCACCAGTTTTCTCCAGCCAAACTTGCTTCTCTTATTTTTCCACTATGTACCTACTGTCTCCATCCCAACAACTCCGCTTAGGGGGCCAGCATGGATGTTCCCGCCGGCAAAGGTACCATCCACCTTGCCAACTACCCCACCTGTCAACGCGCTCTTGAGGAGCAGGGTCCGGTAAGTTTCTGCCTGTTCTCCATGTTGCTGCCTGTGGTTCTCACACTCTGAGTAGTGCAACTTCTGTATAATCAAGAATATTGATTGCTTCTGTTGGTACCCAGGCTCCTGCCGTCCCTGCCATCCATGTACAGTTGTGACTAAATGCTGTACCTAGTTCAGAGTAGGTTTATGTAACTGCAAAGCTACCAGTCACAATACTGTATAGCCCTCTGTGTCGCCCACGTCTATGCTGCTTGAGAGTTCCTCCAAAGCCAAGGCTGAGCCAAGAGATTGAACGAGGCTTTTCAACCATTGCTGACATCTGGGCCTGGCCTCCTCCTTTACTAAAGCATAAACATTTGGCCATTAAGTCTGCCCCAACCATTGACAATGGTTCTTCCAACGGAAGTGAGTATGCTCTGCCTTTGAAACAATCCCACAGTAGTTCCATACCCCTTGCAAGGCCCTTGACACATACTCTCTGACCCGTTCCCTTCTCTCCAAACTTGCTTGCCCACCACTAACTTGCCACCTAGTACTGTTTGTGATTCTCCTACCTGTTCTATGTAGCTATCTTGCTTATGCTATACAGTCCAGTCCTCCTCTTTCACCCATGCTTGTCGCTACTGCTTCTCCTTTACCCATCACTGTTTTGCCTCTGCCTGTTGCTGTCCTCTGTTCTGCCCTGTCTAGCACTGCTAGTAGCATAGAGCCCTTGACTGGTTTGTTGGCTCCCGCAGCATTGCCTGCTCCTGCCTCCAAACACATCCCTACCCTCCTCACTTCAATTGTCTCTCCTGAGCTAAAGGTGCTCCCTTCCATGCCGCTCTTGCCATCAGTTTAGACCGATGCCAATGCTGAAAGCAAAGAAGAAGGCACTTCTAGTTCTGGTGGCTTCTTTGCTGGTACAGTAGATTATACATTCCCATCACCTGCTGACTTCATAGATCTGTCCTCCAATGTTGCCTCCACAGTTGTTCCTGAGATGGCACCAGCTTCTGGAGGCGCTTTTGGTGGTGCACCCAATGCTGTTCCATAGATGTCCTGCATTGCCCACATTGTGTTAGAGTCATCTTCCACTGCTGCTTGGTAACTGTACTACTCTGTGCATTGTCTTCCTGGTTTTCTTTCTGTTGCTGATTATTCTGCAGCCTTCCCCCCAATATCTGCCGCTCCCTCTTACGCTCCTCAAGGCCAAGGATTGGCAATGCCTCCAATCTGGCATTACTGCCTCCATCAATTTCTATCAGGCCTGTGTGACGCTTGAGCATGACCTTGACCATGCTTAGGCAATGCTCCAATCTTACCATGCTTAAGTTGAGGCCAACTGCCAGCCCTTTCTGATGGCTCAACAGGCTCTTGCCACCTCCACCCTCCAGTCAAACACCGTTGCTCATTTTGCCACCAAGTGCCACAGTGCAATTCAATGGCAAGTTTGCAACCAGATTCTTGCCAATGCATTCCCACCCAAGCATAGCCCTCTCCTACCTGATGTTATACTGCTGGAGATCTTCAATCCCTCCAATAGCAACCAAGAGATAGAATGGGACTAGGGGGTGTAGCACAAATATTTCCTCATTTTCTTGGACTCCGTGTAGTAGTGTCAGACGTTCCACATTGTTGTGATCTATTTTGTGACACTTAGTACATAATAATATGTTTTTTACCCACCCTCTGGCCATGCTCCATTGGTCTGTAGTTGTTCTGCTGTGCTCAGGTTCCATCATTGTGCACTGTCTAGTATAAATAAGAAAAGAAATGTCTTGTTACCCATGCATTAGTTCATCCCTTGCGAGCTTCCATGCTATTTTCTAGTTTTCTTGCTGTGTGTTCTATTTGTTGTCATTGTCTCCTGTTGTCCCATCCTCATTGTCCAGCAAGTTGGATTCTTTCAGCTCCTGCAACTGTGCTGTATTGATATCTAAAGCTATGTCCAGTAATTCAAGGCACTCTCTTGGAAAATATGGGATCAAGTAAAACACCGCTTCTGGTTAATGTAACACCAAACCATCCAGCTCACATAAGACATATGTGCCACCCTGGTTTCTTGAAACCACTATCAAGGGACCTAGATAATGCGGCTTCATCTTCCGATTATGCATGACCTCTATTCTGGTGTTCCTCATTAGGACAAGTGCCTTTCTCTTGAAGTTGAAGTCCTTTATAGTTGCCAAATTATCTTGTTCAAAGCGGACCACAGCTTGTTGGCATGCTTCAAATCCCATACTGTGTAACTGTTTGAGTTGCTCACAATGACGTTGCAGGTCAATGGCTCAGCACACTATTAGGTCGGTTGTGGACAATATTGAGTTCAGCGGCGGTTGTAGGTACATGGCTTCAACAATATCGGCTGGAAGAAGCGGGTGTGTTCTGGTAGTAGCGTAGTAGGGCAAACAACCCATCTGTTGTTGCACCATTATATGTTCCAACTAAAATACCAAATATGCTGCTTCACTCCACTGGTTCTCATCTCTGTCAATGGCTTTGAAGAGAGCCTGATGCACATTGAAATGAGGTCTTTCCACTATCCCATTAGCCTGATATCCAAATGTGGTGCAGATTATATTTCCTTGCCAAGTACGCAACAGCTTTCACTATTGGTGCACTGTTATCTGTCACTATTTTGTGCAGCATCCCCCATTGATATATGATGTCCTCAAAGATCCAGTTACCAATAGCTTCTGCATTTTCTTTTGCCAACATGCAGAATTCTGGACAGTGCATTAAAGAGCAGCATCTCTGGATTATATATCAGAAGCGGTGTGACTTGGGCATAACTATGGTGTCGATGTATATCTTTCCAAATAAGGGAGCCAGAGTCGCTACAGCTGGTGGAATCAATATCTTGATGGTTTGCTGCACCTGGCAGATGTGACACAATCACATGTACCACATTATGTTGGCCCATACTTGTGGCCACCAGAATCGTTCCAAAGTGCTGCCCTAGTCATATACATTCTCCTATGGCCTAGTTTGTCATGCATTGCTTGTAATATTTGTACCCTGTTGCCTGGATTGATTACTAGCTTATGCACCCCAGAGTAATCCCATTGTCAAAGCTTGCTGCAGCTATTGAGGAAGTTTGTTGCATACTAGATAAAACATTGGTAGTCCTCGTCCATCATACTGTTAGGTCATACCAGGTTTCCTATCCATACCTTAACTGCTTTGATCTGTTGGTTCTCCACTTGCACCTTTGTGCTTTGGGGAACTGCATTGTATGCTAGGTCCATGCTATTGTCTTGTAATTCCCTTGGTTCTTCCACTATGCAAACTTTTGTCTTGGTGTTGGTTGTCTCTCCATTGTTGGTAAGTTTGTATACCGCTACTGCCCGACTCTGCCTCCATATGGTTGGCTCATATTTGGCTAGTGGTGGCAGCAGATGCCCTTCTGGCAATGATTCCCTTAGCACACAGGCTGGTGGTTGTATAATATGAAGGAATCCATGCATTCAATCTATCCAGTCATTGAAAACCTTGTTATGCCTTTGTCTGGTTCTGAGTTGCCTGGCTGCCTAGGTTGTCAGAATAATCCATTGGGACTGTGGAATTTGCTCTTTACATGTACCAGTTTGAAGTGGAATAGGAGGATGGCCACTATCCACTGATTCATGCTTGCTGATGGCTGTATGTCCAGGTGTGACAATGCGCCTTTGATATACCATGCATCAACTTTGATAATAAGGTTCCATACTCCAATCAGGTACATCTGCATGTTCTGTAACACCCAAAAGAGACTATATAGTTCCAGCTTTGGTTGACTGTACCTTGATTCCTGGTTGTTGAGTGTTATTGAACCAAACCAATTGTATTTCCATTGTTTCCAATTGTCTATTGCATACTGGCAAAGGAAGAATCCTACTGCAATGTATGACGTATCTATTGCCAAGATTACCAGGTCTGTGGAAGTGTAGTCAATAGGCACTAGTGAGTTGGCAGTTTTTAGAGCCTGTAAGGGCAACCTTTGGAGGCTATGGCTCAGTCACACAGCTGGCAGAGGGAAATCCAAAGTATATATAGGTAATACAACCATAACTACTCACCTGGCAGAGGGAAATCCAAAGAGAAGAAGTCTAGGGATTCCCTATGCCAGGAGTGATGCTTCCAAGGCTCCATAAGCATGGGAAGTAACTGTATAGCATGACAAAAGCCACAATAAAATTTATAATCTAAAAAAGGAAAATCTCCAAAAATAATCAAAAACTCGGAAATTGCCATTGCCAGAGGTCATGCAATTGTCTCATGTGACTTGCTTAGTAATTTGGAGCCTAGCCTCGAGATGACTAAGCCTCTGGAAGTGTTGGCTACACTTGTTTGAATGATAACTAAAGAACCAGAGCACTTCAAGGGCTGAGAATAGTGCTAATAGATAGTGTTGAAAGAATAGAAGCAGTAAAGTAAAAGAGTGATAGCAGAAATAAGGAAATAAATAGAGGAAGAATGAAGGAATAAGGAGTGAAAGAAGGGAGAAATGAGGAGTCCCCTGATAGAGCCGTAACTAGATCCTTCTGAGCTGCCACTTTTAGTTCCCCAAATTTGAACAGGATATTCTTGTATGTCAACTTATATGATGGGCTTGGTATGCAAAGTTCTTAACAAATATCTGTAATATGCCTATAGATCCTAAGAAGGCACAGACTTCTGAGATGTCGCTGCAAGGACCCCATTGTTCTAGTAGGCCAAGTTGACTTTCTTCTAGAGCCCTTGAAGGGTACATACATGTCCCAAGATCTTGATTTGTTCCGCACATAGTACCAATTTGTGACTGGAGAATGTTCCGCCACAGTATTTCATCTGTTGTAAAACCCAGTTTAGTACATTGAAAAATTCCCATAAGGCTAGCTGTATATTTGAGTTCTGAGGGTGGGCCTCGGACTCCCTGGTGATCGGCTTCCAGTCTTTCAGGCTTTTCACTCCAATGTTGTTAATAAATACCAAGACAAACAAGGGGATTCCCGGTTGCAGAATAAATACCACATTGTTGTGGAAGATGGGTACCAAGTTTGTCCATCCCATCAATAGTGTAACTGTAATGGACTTATAGCCATAGAGCCTTGCTCTACGGCCTCCTCAAAAGTAGTAATAATTGTTATATTAATTAATTAATTAAACATACATATAATTTTGTATGGCTGCCTTACTTAAGGCAGCCAATTTTACTGTTATACATAGTACTAGAATCGCACACCGATCTGGTTCTGCTGTGTGACCATAAGGTGTAGTGATTATTCTTGACATTGTTTCACTTTTTTGAACCTTTTGGGTTCAATTCAAGTACTACAAGCAAATAACTGTGATTCTAAACTGTCAGTCTAGAAAACCTTGTGAGCAAAAGCAAACAGTGCATCAAATTCATTGACGCATGCACCAAAACCATTATATACATATAACACTGGGATTAGATGGATACCAATCAACCATTGGAACCAACACGCAATGGTGAGACCATTGACCAGTCACTAGCTTACTCGCTAGTTGTCTTGGATGACCCGGTTCATCCTGGGTTAGAGTCCACTGAGGCGACAATGGAGGGACCTTCAGCAGCCTCAGGAAATGCCAGAAGGAGCTCTGTGGAGCGGAGCGTGACCTACTGCTGCACCCAGCAGTGCAGCAAAGCCAGGAGTAGTCTGGGAGACTCCAGAACAGAACACCAGGAGAGACAATGCTCCCTATATGCAGCCCAGAAGGCCAGAGAAATTGCTTCAGGCCCAGAGTAATGTGTAAGGACCTCCTGAAGGTTGCAGATCTTTGTTGTACTTCCTGGGAAAGACACAACAATTGAAGGCAGGCAATTGGAGAGTTCCAACTGAATCAACTCCGTTGACACAGCAACAGCAAAGAGATGTTGCACCTCAGGGAACTACTGTCCCTGAGCAAAAAACTTCAGCTGTCAGGGGACAAGTCCTTGGACTGTCCACTCTAGCTTTGCTTGGTCTGTGTTGATGTTGGCACCCCTATCTAGCCACCATCCGGACCGCTCCGGCCCTATTCGGCTCTCTTTCTGTCTTGGCATCATCATCTGACAGATCAGCTGGTCTTTGGACCCACTCTACTTGCTGGCAGGCCTTTATGCCATTGGCTGGCTTACTCATGCTGATTATTGCTTACTCAGTAGTGCTTAGTACATACCAGCCCTATTAGTCAATACGTCGTAGTCATAGTGTGTCCGATGTAGTATATAAGTAGGACTGGCAGATGGAACATTCCCAGTCCTAGCAATAGCATTGCTTCTGGGTCTACACATCAGCATAACTGTAAGCTTCTCAGTGACGACCTCGCTCTCTGCCTTCGCCCTCTGGCTCCATCCCTTATCGGCGGCCTGTCCTCTTGCCTGCCAGCTGCTTGTCACTGTGCTTGCTTGACGCTCACTCTCCTTGGTGGTGGGCTTGAGCGGTCATTGCATCTGCTTGGCATTCCACGATGGAGCGTCCCTTTACATCAGCAGTACATTGAGAAGACAAGACTTCCAATGATGAGGAAGGCAGATGCATTGAGTTCACCTTGCAGATGCAGTGTATGATGCTCTGGAGTAGGTATCCTTCCCCTTGGATAAGGACCACCATTATGTCTAGCCTCTCCGTGGCCCAAGGGACCAGTACCCAAAATGGGGAAGCCAATAGACATCCGCTCACTTTGCTGTGAGAGGTTACCTAGACACAAGTCAGTGTTCCCCTGGATGCACCAGTGCATACCAACACAGTCTGCGCATATTCCCTTATAACTCTCGGGGACCCACAAAAATTAGCTCGATGGCTTCAGACTACCAGAACCATACAAGATACATAAAATACAATAGCTCACAACCCAGAAGAGTGCACTAAACACCTGATATTGAGGTGAAGCACGATAATAATCACTGCATAGGCCAGCCGCAGACATACAAGGTAGCTCAAACCTGTACACTCTGAGAGAAGAGAGCTTTGCCATCCCTCGGAGAGGGACCTCCATCAAACACAAGTGAATGAGAGCCCCTGCTTGCTATCCCATACACAAGCTTGGAACCCCCCAGAAATTTTCACTGTACCAGGAAGACTCGGAAGCCTCCCAACAAAACCAACCTGGGAGTACCCAGGCTTCCACCTGCCAACACATAGACCTGAAAGACACTGGCGGACCAACGCGCAGCAAAAAAAGCAAAAGTCTCAGGCCTGAACCTCAAGAATCCACAAGAAGATGTCATCGCAAGTGCTACCTGTGATGTCACTGACCCCATAGGTTTTGACGGCAAAGACGCACTTCTAAGGAAGACCCCAATGGCCGTAGAAAACTTTGTATTCCCAGACCCCTTCCTGGAGGCTCCCACCAACAGGGAGGAAAATCCAGCGGCTCAGTTCTCACAGCAGAGTGATCAACTCCACTTCCCCGCTGTAAACTTGACAAAAGTACTCACCTAAAGTTCCTCGGGCTTAATCTTATCATGATCCCTTAGGTACTAACACTTACAAACTTATGGAGATTATCGGATCTAATTGCTCATATGGAGTTCAACTTCTCTTGTTGAACTCCAGGTGAACATTATTATATTATTCTGTCCTTACGTTACTCAATACAAACTTCTCTTGTTGAACTCCAGTTCTGTGTGATCTGAGTTGAGACTTCATCACCGCTTGCCTGTGCTGACCGTGACCTTCCTTGCACACATCTGAGATGTCTGTTTGTCAGGTTATGGGCCCCGCTAACGGTCTACTTAATGCTGCATTGTCTGGCTCTGGAGATGCATTCAAATTCCCAAAACTCAATGGCAAAAACTACGCACTGTGGGCCAAACACATGAAGGCCACCTTGCAATCTTGCTACCTCTGGCTGATTGTCACTGGTGACAAGGAACAGCCCCCGAAGCCATCGAGCACCAAGCTCGAGGGACCAGCTGAATCTATTTGGAAAACTGAGAAAAAGGAATACCTCAAGTGGACGTTGCGGGATCAGGCAGCACAGGGTTTGATGAAATCTGCGGCTGAGAGCTCCCAATGGCCACATGTGGCTGACAAGACAACTGCAAAAGCCATGTGGGATGGTTGAAAGACCTTGCACGTCACAAATCAGCAAAAGATCAACGTACATTACTACTTTGAGGATCTCTACACTTGGAAGTACGCTGATGGGACCAGCATGGCTGACCACATTGCCGCGATGCTTGACATCAAAAACAAGATCACAGCGGCTGGCAAAGAACTCCCTGACATTCACGTTGCCTGCGCGCTCGTGCTCTCGTTGCCACGCACATCATCCTGGGACCTCATTAAGATCCAACTGTTTGGAATAGAAACACTCACCTCCAAAGACGTGTCTTGACTCCAGGCTGAATACAACCGTTGGTTCCATGAGAAAGAGAGCAAGACCGCTCTGCTTACCTCAAAGAAGTCTGACAGCAAAAGGAAGGGCCAAAAGCCAGCAGCTGACGACAAATGCTGCTACTGTCAAGGGTCCCAAAACAGTCACCCTGGCCAATGTCCTTCACGTCCCCAAAATTGCCACCAACCTCGTCAGCTTCGGAACCTTACAACGTCAGGGCATGACCTACAGGAGTTATGTGGAGGGATCGGAAGTCAGACTGGTCATGTTGAAGAATGGGGCAGAGTTATTCCATGTGTCACTATTGGGTAGCACTGGTACCCTGTATCATATCGCCTGCATTGCAATTCAAACTGAGTCTGCTTACATCGTGAGTGGGAGTCTCTGTCTGTGGCATTGTCGCCTCGGACACTTGAACCATGATGCAATCAGGGATATGCGATGGAAGGACATGGTGAAGGGCCTCACCATCACGTTCCCTACCACCTATGACCACGTTTACAAGGGTTGCACCCTTGGCAAGTCACATCAAATGCCTCTTCCCTGAGCAAGCACTGCCACCTACGAAAAGATGGGCCTCGTCATAGTCGATCTCACTGGTCCAATGTCTGTTGAAACATGGACAGGGATGTGGTATGCCTTGGTCGTCCTCGAAGTTAGCTCTTGGTTCACAGTTGACCAACTGCTGAGACTGAAGAGTGAAGCAGGTGCTGCGCTGCGGGACATTATTGCAATGTTGGAGAGACAGTGGGGATTAAAGCTGAAGCGAATACATTCAGATGTTGGGACAGAGTTTTTAAAGGAGCTGCTTACTGATTTTTGTCGTTGCAATGGAGTCCTTCATGAAACGACAGTCCCTTACATGCTGGAGCAAAACGGGATAGCTGAGAGAGCCATTGCCATGCTTTTTAAGATGGTGCGTTGCATGCTACATTCAGCCGGAATGGACCTGTGCTACTGGAGCAAGGCATTCATGTACGCAATCCACATTCGAAGCTGCTCACCTACGTTTGCCCTGAATGGTATCGTGCCTCAAAAAGCTTGGACCGGCTGAAAACCCGACATCTCACACCTACAAATATTCGGGTCCGTTGCGTACGCCAATATTCCCAAAAAACTCTGAGGAGAGAAGCTGGAAGTTACGTCAGTCAAATGCCGCATGATTAGTTGATGGACCGATGAAACAAAGGGCTACAGACTCGAAGACATTGAAACGGGCAAGCTCATCACAGCACGGGATGTACGCTTTGTGGAAGATGATAGTCCCAGGGATCTAGCAGAATTTGAGGCACAAGGTAACCCACCGTCTGCAGAGGACTTGGCTGCATTGGTCCCAGGGGACACTGCCGACATCATGGTCACTCCTGCTCCAGCACCTCCACCCATGACCCCAATGCCAGCATCCACTAATATTCCACCCCCAGAAGCACCTCCCATTGTCCTTGAGCCCACACCAGCTGTCACAGCACCCAAGACCTCGAAATGGGACAACCTACCTCAGAGAAACCACCCCATGCATACCCATCACCAGGTTGAACGTTATGGCGTTGTAACCTTGAATGATGAGTCCTCCAAAGAAGAGCATGGTGGTCGGCATCAGGCCTACGTCACTCTTGAACAGAATGAACCCAAAACTTACAGTGAAGCTATGTCCTCCACTTGCTCAAAGCAGTGGGAGGAGGCGATTGCGACCGAGTACAAGACCCTGCAAAAGACTGGCACTTTTGAGTGGGTCTCGACGCTACCTGAAGGTCAAAAGGCCATTGGAAGTCGCATTGTGTTCCGCATAAAGTGCAATGGCAATGGAAACATCTCCAAGTACAAGGCTTGGATCGTTGCAAAGGGCTTCTCGCAAGTCTATGGTCAAGACTTCACCGAAACATTCTCCTCGGTTGCCAAATTCACCACCCTGCGGACTCTGTTATCCGTCGTCACTTGCAAAGACTGGGAGTTGCACCAAGTTGATGTTGTTGCAGCTTACCTTTGCAGAGACCTCGAGGAAGAAATATACATGACAATACCTGAGGGAGTAAACATCGAGGGAAAAACTGGTGGCTACCTGAAGCTAAGAAAACCACTCTATGGGCTTAAGCAAGCAGGACGGCAGTGGAAAACCAAACTCGACGAGGTAATGTTGAAAGCTGGCTTTGAGAAAAGCCAGGCAGACGACTGCCTCTATATCCTGAGGAAAAACGGCAAGATTGT
Source organism: Termitomyces sp. MG148 (assembly GCA_003313785.1). NCBI lineage: Eukaryota > Fungi > Basidiomycota > Agaricomycetes > Agaricales > Lyophyllaceae > Termitomyces > Termitomyces sp. MG148. Next base: position 15,680 of record QLOM01001940.1, on the reverse strand, counting down.
GATGTTAGTCTTGGTATACATCGATGATATGGCACTCACTGCAAAGAGTCTCTCAATCCTGCAGAAGTTCAAGACAGAACTGTCTGCCAAGTTTGAGATTTTGGATCTGGGTGAGCTAAAGTATATCCTGGGCATCCAAGTAAAGCAAGACAGGCAAGCATGCACCATTTCTTTGAACCAGTCTGCTTACATTCATCAAATACTCGTGCGCTTTGGTATGTCCAAATGCGCACCTGTATCCACACCCTCTGCCGCCAAGCAAGTCCTGTCTGTCTTGCAGTCACCCAAAAACAAAAACGAACGTTCGGAATACTTAAAATTTGCGAATGGATTAAAATACCTAGAAATTGTCGGTGTGCTGCTGTACGCAACCCAAACACGGCCTGACATCCAATACTCTGTTGGAATTATAGCCCAATATGGCGGCAATCCTGGGAAGACCCACCTGGAAGCCGCAAAACGCATTCTACGGTACCTAAAAGGCACTGCCGATTTTGTGTTAATGTTTGGAAGGAGTGGGAGCAAGGAAGTAGACCTTGTTGGCTGGACTGACTCCAACTGGGCACAGGACATTGACTCACGTTGCTCCATTGGTGGTTTTGTGTTCGACGTGGCAGGAGGATCTGTGTCGTGGTCAGCAAAGAAGCAACCCATGGTCGCATTGTCAACGGTTGAAGCTGAGTATATAGCTGCATCAAATGCAACCAAAGAAGCAATCTGGCTCCGAGTTCTTCTCAAGGACCTCAGATACCCTCAACTACATGCGACAATGATCCACGCAGACAATCAGGGCTGCATAGTGTTAGCACGAAACCCAGTCGCACACTCACAAGCAAAGCACATTGACATTTGGCATCACTTCTTACGCGAACACATCAAAATGAAAGAGATCGATCTTCATTACTGCTTTACAAAAGACATGCTGGCTGACATATTCACTAAAGCCTTACCATGCAAAACCTTCGAGAAGTTCCGTGATACACTGGGGGTCATGAGAAGATAAAGATCTTGTCAAGTGGGAGTGACAAAAGTACTCACCTAAAGTTCCTTGGACTTAATCTTATCATGATCCCTTAGGTACTAACACTTACAAACTTATGGAGATTATTGGATCTAATCACTCATATGGAGTTCAACTTCTCTCGTTGAACTCCAGGTGAACATTATTATATTATTCTGTCCTTACGTTACTCAATACAAACTTCTCTCGTTGAACTCCAGTTCTGTGTGATCTGAGTTGAGACTTCATCACCGCTTGCCTGCGCTGACCGCGACCTTCCTTGCGCACATCTGAGATGTCTGTTCATCAAAACTCAACGACCTTCACCCAGGCCCGGGTTCAACAGATCGTGATCCCATTAATACGACTTGTCCCGAACCTAGACAAGAGCCTAGTTGACATAGTAACCCAGAACCCAGACGACTATCTTGCAATCGTCCCCTTTGGCGCGGGTCCCAAGCTTTCCAAGGCCAATCCTACCCTCTCAGCCAAGATTGCCCTATTTCTAGAAACTCTTTCTATTGATGCGAACACCCTAGATGTATTGAAAGCGCTCTGGAAGAACAGACCCAGCAGCAGGAGGGACTTCAAGACCTCTTGGACCCTGATTCTTGCAGGGGCCAGCCCGGAGTTGAGGGAATTCCTCATTTGGCAGCAAACCTTTGCCATCTCGCCCAACCTCACCTTTAATGTCATCCCTTTCAACATGGACCTGCGCTCTTAGGTGATAACCAACATTTCAGGTGGTGCGGTTAAGCCAGGAGAAGAAGCAAAAAGTCTAGCCCTAGGCACGTTGAAAAAGGCGCTATGGGACAACCCCAAATTCCAAGCAATCAGCAACAGGATTCTCGCTGATGAAGGAGTTGCAGGAGAGATCCAAGAGCGCGTGCACAGGGCCACAAGGACTTTTGATCTAACGTACATTGACTCCCATGACTCATGAGGCAACCCAGCCCCCCTGTGGCAACTAACAGCGAAGCCACTGACAAACAACTACGAGCTCCATGCCAACTACAAACTTGAAATATGTCGCACAAGGGTCATGGTGGGACTACACTATCTGGAGATGGAAAAAAGATTAATTGAGTGTGCGTGGTGCAAATCAGACACTCACCCTGCCTTTGCTTGTTCCTTCCCAAAAACAGAGGACTGGCTAGGCCCGCGCCCTGACAACACCAAGAGGTTCAAGCGTAGGTTGAAGTCCTCCAGGGGCAGGAGAGGAGCACAAACTACCTCAACTCGTAATAAAGGGGGAGGCGGTATTGTCCACGGTAGGGGAAGAGGCTTTGTTTTACCTGGAGGAAGGAGTAACCCAAGGGGCTCCTCTAGAGCATGACCAAGATTGCATCCTGTCCCCTTTACATAAAAGCAGTATGGAAAATCCAAAAGCGCTTCCAGGGCACAATCTTGTAACATAAAACAAATGAGTTAAAAACTTAATACCTCAGCAGGACAAAAGATTAGAGTGGATTGGCACGCCCACCATAACCTCCTGCTTCCGAGTTAGGGCCTAGGAATGGGACTAAGGGCCTATTAAGGCGTAAGTGCACATTTTCACGCTTTGGTCGTTGGTGGGACCACGCTGAGCACTCAGCAACTCAGAACCTAAAGACACGTCCATTAGTGTCAGATGGGATGAGACCGCCAAACTCTGGAGGGGCCTGGCTAGCCGCCTGGGAGGACACAAAACTGACAAGCTACAAACACTAACATTACAGACAAAACAAGCAACTCAAATCACTAATGGTATACGACTCTGTGGGGTTAGAAGGTGTAGTGCCTCACCCGCGGGCCATCTACCTGAGGACAACCTCCAGAGATTAGGAGTAGGGCAAGCGGCAAGAGGTCAATGTGAGGAAGGAAGGGCAAGGCCATCTTCTTCCCCCTCTTCTAATGAACAAAGGCCCGTCGCCTGGGGAGCAGTCAGCACCTCAGAAATTCCCGCAGCAGTAGAAGCTGAGGGAAGAATGCAGTCAGCAAACAACCACCTATTGGTAAAAAAGAATGGAACTCCCCTTCCTGAGCAGTTAGCCAAAATACCACAGTCCGTGGTTGGTTCACAGTCAGTAGACCTGGCGCCAGAGTCTACCCCAGGCCCCAGCCCCGTGCCCACACTTGCACACTAACATACAAGCACCCTAAGGCGGAATATGCGCAATAGAGGTCCATATACAAAGGCTTTGATTAAGATAGCCTCCCTCAACATAAGAGGTTTCAGAAATGCAGAAAGCAGGTTCTCTAAATAGAATCATGTGAACCAATTAGTGTGTGAAAAGCGCATTGGAATCCTAGCGGTACAGGAAACGCACATGGATGAAGCTCGGAGGACAGAAACAGAAAATCTCTTCCAGAAGAGACTGAAGATTCTCTGTCTCTGGAGACCTGGAAAGCCCAAGGGCAAAAGGAGGAGTGGCCTTCATAGTAAATAAGGACCTGGTCAACTCGTCAGACCTGGAGTTTGAAGAAATAGTTCAAGGGAGGGCAGCCCTCCTTTGAGCTAGCTGGCACAAGGACCAGAGAATAACAATAATAGCAGTCTACGCACCAAACGTATCCACCACAAACTCACTAGAGAACATGTCCTTCTGGAGCCAAATCATTTGCTTCCTTGACAAGAGACCCAGAGTGAGAATCGACGTGATCATGAGAGACTTCAACATGGTCAAAGAAAAGATAGATAGGAAGCCAATGAGGGAGGATCCTGAAAACGCGAGGCTCTACCTGAGTATTGTAAAAGAGAGGCTCCAGCTCACTGACGGCTGGCGTGATACATTTCCAGGCACTAAAGCATACACCTTCCTGCAGGAAGCAACCTTAATGCAGTCACGCCTAGACAGGATCTATGTAACAGAAGAAATCAGAAAGTCAGCAAGAGAATGGGAACTAACACCAACCGGAATACCAGGCACTGATCATGATCTTGTCTCCGTGAGGGTTGCCCATGAAGAAGCACTGGAAGTAGGAAAAGGGCACTGGACTATACTCCACCACATAGTAAAAGATAAGACTCTAAGGGAGTACATCCACAGGACGGGCATAGAAGCCATGGAAAAGATTTATACCCTACAAGGCACCAGGTCAGAGGAGAACAACCCACAGAAAATATACTTAATGTAGAAATCAGGCATGGTGAGCAAAGCGAAGAGGAGGGACAAAACCCTGACCCCGAGATACGTTAGACAACTCAACCATTTAACGAAGGAGCTCAGGGACATTGAAGATGAGGAGTCAATCCTGGATGAGGAGAAAAGGGCTCTTTCAGCTGATCTTAAAGTGAAAATACAAGATCTGGAGAGACACCGGCACAGGAGTGTTAGGACAAGGTGTGCGGTTCGCAACCATCTCAAAGGAGAGACAGTATGCAAATACTGGACCAAGACAAACAAAGAGTCCAAGCCCAGAGACATGATCTGTGCGCTTCAGATTAGGGACGTGGCTGAACGAGGGCAAAACCCCCCCCACTATGAAAAGAACTTACAGAAGATGGCAGAACTAGCCAGGAACTATCACAAGAGCCTTCAGGACGACAGGTTGGCAGTAGATCCCACTGTGCGGAAAGCCAAAACGGAGGAAGTGCTCAAAAACATAGAAACAAGAACAACGGACAGCCAGCAACGTACCTTAACTAAAGAAATCAACAGAGAGGAGGTGATAGAGGCCCTCAAACACTCGAGGAGTGATTCAGCACCTGGCCTGGATAGGCTATCATATAAATTACTGAAAACGCTCAATGAGTGGCACAAGGAAAACACAAAGCTCAATAGACCTTCATTTGACATTGCACAACTTCTGGCAGAAGTTTACAACGATATGACAATGCATGGCATCAACAAAGAGCTAAAGTTCTCAGAGGGCTGGATGTGCCCACTATACAAAAAGAATGACCACACAAATATAGCGAACTACAGGCCAATTACTTGCCTAAACTCAGACTATAAGATATTCACCAAGATTCTAGCATCGAGGCTAGCAGAAATTGCACCCTCGCTCGTTTATGAGAGCTAGGCTGGGTTTATCAAAGGCAGGAGAATTGCTGACCAAACAAAATTAATCAGAATGATGATTAACTACGCAGAGACCACAGAACAGAATGGCCTAGTGGTAGCTCTCAATCAGAAGAAGGCCTATGACAGAATAGACCACGACTACCTTTGGAGGTCACTGAAAGCCTTTGACATCCCGAAGGAATTTATAGATACAATGAAAGAACTGTACAAAACAGCTGAAACCAGAGCAATGGTAAATGGTTGTCTCAGCTCACATTGAAAAATAACAAGAGGCGTAAGGCAGGGTGACCCTCTCTTATGTCTCCTGTTTGACCTTGCAATTGAGCCACTCGCAGCAACACTGCGCGCATCCAACCTAAAAGGCTACAAAATCCCTGGATATGGGGAAAAATTGATAGCCAGCCTATTCACGGATGACACGACAACTTTCCTGTCAGAGAGTGACGACCTAAAAATCTTGCAAGGTATCCTCGACAATTGGTGCATTGCGTCTTCAGCGAGGTTCAACATCACTAAGACTGAGATAATCCCTATAGGAACAAAGACATTCTGGGAGAAGATTAAGAGGTCCAGAAGAGCCAGTGATGAGCACACACTAATACTAGACAACATCCACATTGCCAAAGAAGGGGAGGGTGTTCGTATACTAGGGGCCTGGTTTGGTAATGAGCTAAAGGTAGAGGAACCCTGGGGACCAACCTTAGACAAAATAGACCGTGGGTAGATGTTTGATAGTCCAGATGGTTGTGGGAGGCATAACTCAATACCTGACGCAAGTGCAAGGGATGCCAAAGGATGTGAAACTCACACTGTCACGTAAGATCAAAGCCTTTACATAGCATGAGAAGAAGGCCCCAGTGGCGGAACACGTATTGTACGCACCCCAATGCGAAGGAGGCAGGGCGCTTCTAGACCTTGAATCCAGAAATGAAGCCATAAACATGATGTGGCTGAAATCTTACCTAGACCTCAGTTCAAGCCAGCCCGTCTGGGTGTTTGTGGCTAATGCTCTATTCGCCCTTAACTTCCCAGCAACAGAGCGCCATATTGACCCTTGGGTAAAAGTGAATATCTTCCTCCAGTCCTGGAAGTCAACAAGATCAACCAAAACAGGTGCGTGTGAGGATCTACAAACTCTGCTCTGCACAGCAAAAAAGTATGGACTGGCAACGGACAGCATATCCATTAGCACAGATCTCAAAAACCTGCAACCAATATGGTACCATGGCGAGGCTAGCTGCAGAATCCACTACCTTAACCAGGGTCCGAGCATGTGCCTAAAAAGCAAACATAAAGTATTCATGGTAGGAGATGTGGAGTCACTTAGCCACGTCCTGACAGCAGATGGCCATAGACCCTCAGACAAATGTGAGTGCAGGTTATGTAACTGGATAGAGGGGAGCACAGGCTGTCTCACCCCGCACAGCTGTGCAACCAGAGCAAACGATCTACTGGATACACTCCCACTGAAGTGGGATTCAAGACAGGCCTCCCCAGACCAACACACAGCCGTTCCATGGGCCATTGAAGAAAGTACCAACAAAGAATGGACGGTCTTCAAAAGGAATTTGCTAATAAAAGAACACCTAGCCGACCTGTTCCGGGTCTTCTTGGAGGGAACTAAGTCAAGCGTGCCTCCACAGTTGGTACCTGTCAAGGAAGCAGATATGAGTATGATTCTTGCAATAGACGGTTCATGTGAAAATAACAGAGATATGAATGCGTGCGCCAGCGCTGGTGTGTTCTATATGGAGGACAACCCCCTGAACAAGAGCATTAGGGTTTCCTCAGTCTTTTCTCAGTCTAACCAAACAGGGGAGGTTCTGGCGCTTAAAGAAGCGATTGAGGAAAACCCCTACAAGGTAAACATGGACATCGAGCTTGACTCAAAGTACACAATAAATTTAGTCACAAGAGACCTCTGAAAGATGGAAGACACAGGCTACATCAACACGGCTAACACTGACCTAGCTTGCAACACAGTAGCTAGGCTGAGAGAAAGAAAAACAAGAACCCGGATAAAATGGGTAAAGGGACATTCCGGCCACAGTAGGAATAACGGGGTGGACAGGCTTGCAAACAAGGCCATGAAGAAGGCACAAGTCATGCTTAATCTGAATATCGACCCTTCCCTAGTGGTCATTGGTGCGAAGTTGAACCAGACCACTCAGGCCCTTGCATACAAAGCTATAAGGGCAATTAAAATGAAAGGGAAGCCACCCACAAGACCCAGAACAACCAAGAATCTCGACCACATTGCAGAATGTGTGGAGGAAATCTTTGGAAGGAAACCAACCCATGCCATAATATGGAAAAAACAGCGCTGCTGAGACTTCTCTAGAGAAGAAAGATACTTCCTGTGGATGTCCACGCACGACGCATACATAGTGGGTGACCACTGGATGAGGCCAACAATGAAACCGGACGTACAAGCACGCGCTATCTGTATGCACTGCCAAACACTGGAGTCAATGGCTCACATTCTGACAGAATGCAAGAAGGCAGGCCAGAAGGAAATCTGGGAGGCAGCGGAAAATTTATGGAGAAAGAAAAGCAAAATACCCTGGTACAGGCCAGCACTTGGCACTATCCTGGGTGCACCGCTGGCAGAGTTCTCAAACAAGGAAGGAAAGAAGCTCCCTGGTCATGCGAGGCTATACAAATTAATCATGATTGAAGCGGCATACCTGATATAGAAGCTCAAGTGTGAGAGAGTGATTCAAAACGGAAATAATCCTTTCAGCAGAGAGGAAATCAATGGAAGATGGCTGAAGACTTTAAATGACAAGCTGTCTCTAGACATTGGACTCTCTAAACTGAAGTATGGGAAGAAGGCCACTCCTAAGAAGAAAGTACTGTCCACATGGTCAGGAGTTCTAAAGGATGAAGGGTCTCTCCCAGACAACTGGACGAAAGAATCTGGGGTTTTAGTGGGTATAGGCACTGTCTTTGGCTCAGATGGAGGAGGGGAGGGGATAGGGTGAGAGTAGAGAGAGGGGAGCCAAAGCCAAGTGATCCAGAGCCCCACACACATGTGCGTAACTGCATTTCCTTGGGGTGGTATGAAAGCAAACTTCATATAGGGCCGAGGCCCTGTAACAACCGCGGGTTGGATAGCGGCATCAGTGATGCCAGCTACTCAGCTACACCAAACGCTACACCAAAAAAAAA
>QLOM01001928.1:0-14822 GCA_003313785.1 Termitomyces sp. MG148 | reverse complement strand
GAACGACCTCCTTTTTTTTTACTGTGTTTCACTTCAGTTCGTGCCCGTGTGTGGTGCGGAAGAGGATTTAGGATTCCTCCGCGTACGGAGCTGACATAATGACGTGTTCCAAATTTGCTGGTTGTGGCACGTCGGCGCATACTGTTCCTTCACACATGACGCGCAAATTTTTCTCAGAGGTTACATTTCTTGTCTGACCCTCGCCAATTCCCAGATCAAATCCAAATACTTCTCCCTCTCACAGTGCCACCGCGCGCTCGCTGACATAAACACCTCCCAGTGCGGTCTCCGAAAGCCCAGTTGCCCTGCGCGGTCTTCCTTGCCTGACCCCATGCATCTTTCTTTGCACGTGCCTCACAACAACGCAATCCTCCTAGTGAGTACGCTCCTTGGTACGCTCTTGTGCAAGAACCTAATCCAAATAGTTATCAAGTGCCACCACGCGCTCGCTGACATAAACGCCTCCCAGAACAGAGATACCTTCGCGCGGCTCACCGTCTCCCAAACGCTCTCAAACGAGACTCAGTGCTCTGCGCGTCTTTCTCGTCCTCGCCCGCCCTGCACGCTCCCCGCCAGTGCACCACTTTCAAGTGCCTCACAAAGAAAATTCTCCCTCGTTAGTACGCTCCTTGATACGCTCTTGTGTAAGAATCTCATCTATCACGCCTTCGTTCCAGGCTCGTCGTCACCTACTTGATGTCCATACCAGGAGGTGTACGGTGCGTCGGAGGAGCGACGCATCATATTCCCTGCGCTGTCCAGGGTGTTTATGCCAATGGGCGTGCATGAGAGTGCGCCTGTATTTGAAGGACAAGACGAGGGTGCAGATCGTTGGAGTGATAGTTTGGAGCAGGGGTTGACAGCAACGTGTATCGGCGGTTTTGCCGTCTCCATCCGTCTAGTCCCCGCCTTCGCAGCAACAGTATAGTCATTCATCGACATCCCCGAGTCTATCTTCACCTCATCCTCCACTGTGGTATCAGCATATACTAAGCCCTTCGAGTACCATCGTCAGAGTGTGATCGGGTGACGCGTGTTTCCGTTGATTTCTTGCAGAGTTCGTGCTGTGCGCCCTCATATATTTCCGTGGAGAACACGCATGACCTTATCGACCTATTAATAAACATCGGTGCATACGCAGGCCGGACTGCTGCCTGACATCGTTTTCCTCTTAGAGTTGCTTCGTCGACCAATCGTAGCTCGCATACGAACCTTTCTATGTTGTCCTGTCTTGCGGTCTAGTTGCACTCTGCGCTTCACATCAAAATATTTGTGGTACATACTATCATGGAGGTGCTGCCCGTATGAGCATATAACGTTTTTTGCGGACAAGGCTCTGTGAGGCAAAAATGCTATAGGATCGCGGAACCTCTTTACTCAATTGGGAACGTAAACTCTTTTATCGTGTCATGCTACTGCGAACATCGCCTGGCGTTACACTACTTGATCGAGTCTATCGCACGTTAGGTCCATCTACAATAACCCTCATAGGCTCAACCGTGATGTTCTCTATCCATACCATAAAATATGGGTTTTTCTCCTATGACCACTCGCAAAGTTACGCCTAAGTCTGCACAGTCCTTCTCCTCATCTGGAAATATCTCATCGGAGGAACTTCGTTTTCCAGGTCGGGTGACTTGGATCATGCGCAAACGGGGCAACTTCTTGGCTTCAACTCCGGCAAGTACGTCTCTGATCTGTGTCCGGGGGTCGAAAAAGCTCTTCCAGGTAGCCAGCTCAGCAACCTCAAGACATTGGTGAGGGTGTGTGAAGTGTTGAATCAAGAATTTTGCTAAATTCAATTGAAAGAATTAGATGCCGCAATTGAGGGGAAAATCCGATTATCTGTGCAATTGAAGCACCCTTTCCAGCATAAGTGAGGTGTGAAAGAGAATCTGGGAAAGAACCTCGACTACTGCTGAGGCATTCGGTCTTGGAATAAGAGTACATATCGAGATGACACAAGCGAGGGAAGTTGAATTGTTTTATCCTCTTCGAATCAAAGAGATCAAGTCGCAATGTGTGCAGATGTGAAAGAGTGTACGGTGCAGGATCATCAAATGACGGCCAACAATAATCTTCTTTATGTGCTTTGAATTCTGACACGGTTGAAGGGTTAAAATAACCGGAAGGCTCCGAATAATCGCAGTCATCTTCGATCAAGACAGATCGGTAGCAACTCCCTCGAGAAAAATTGAATCGATCAAAGCATTGATCGAGGTCTATGCAAGCGAACCGACCGTCACTCAACCCTGGACACGTTGCATCACACTTATCACATCGCTTTGTCACAATGGCTCATTGTTTCTTTCACTTCACTGTTACGGACCCTATATATAGTCTAGCTATGCCTTACCAGATCCTCGTCCTGCTTCCTTCTCACCACTCATGTAGAGCTTGTCAGTCCTTTGGACTACAAATTTTCTTTTGCCCACTCTCAATTGTTGAAGGATTCGACGACGTATGACTCAGTGCGTCATCAAGCTCGTCATGTAACGCGTAATCGAATGAAGATTGATAATGTGGTTGGGTCATCGTCTCGTCATATTTCTAAGACCTATGACGGATGTTTCAGATGAAAAGGGTTAAATAGAGCCCCTATCCCTGAAGTTCAAACATCCTTCGTGTTTGAACTTCAGGTACGTATACTTACTTTTGATATGGCTCATCAAATAAATCATCCTTCGTGTTTGAACTTCAGGCGTGAATATATTGTTATTGTTATTACCACTGCGCAAATACAGCATGCTTTGTCAGGTTATGGGCCCCGCTGTCAGCGAACCAGTTTCTGATACTTTACAGTTCGAGAAACTCAATGGTACAAACTATCATGTCTGGTCAGATAATATGAAATCCATGTTACAAGCCAAGTCTCTCTGGGGCGTCGTTTCCGGTTGAGAGCTATGTCCTCCCAAGCCTCTCACTGAGTTTCCAAATCTTATGACCTCCATCTGTCCCAAAGAAGGGGAAGCCTCGGTTAAGGTCCAAAAGGATGGTCAAGAATTACACGACGTACTGCAGTCCAAGGAGTATCAGATATGGGATCAGTCTTGCGAAAAATACAAACGTTGGCTAAACAAGGACGACACCGCTATGGGATTAATTTGAAATGCCATCGAATATACACAGCGCAAATCAATTATCGACATCAATAGTTCGAAACAGATATGGGATCACCTCCACACAATTTGTTAACCAACAAAGTGGATTGAATATACACTATTATTATCAGCAATTATACGCGAAGAAGTGGGACGGACGTACCTCCATATCCGACCATATCAGATTCTATTACAACATCCGTCGTCGCTTTCTTGAAGCTGATCATAGTGTAAATGATCATACGATCATCAATGCGATACTGCTATCCCTACCTCATTCCCCTGCCTGGGAAGTAGTCAAGCAGAATCTCTTGTTGCGAGGAAACTCTCTCAAACTTGATGATGTCTCCTCAGAATTAATGCTCGTGTATGAACAAATCATTCACAAAGAGAATTCATCTTCAAAGACAGTGGCATTTATTACCAAAAATGGTAATACTCCGAGTGGGAGCAAGGCCAAATCCAAGTCGAGCAAAAATAAGCATAAGGCTAAAAAGGAACCCAAGCCCAATGACATTTGCCACAACTGTGGCGAGAAAGGACATTGGAGTCCGAAGTGTCCAAAGCCAAGAAAATCCAAAAGTGCTGGAAACGCTAATCTGGCAGTAAATGACTCCAAAGGTCAAAGCCATGAAATAGACAAAGTTCTAATGGCCACTTACAAAGGTATGCCTTCTGGCCTGTTGCTTGACAGTGCAGCTTCTTGCCATATGGTTGCCGATCCTCATTACTTTATGGACTATACCGAAGTCCAGTCTCAACATGTGTCTGTCGGCAGACTCAATAGGTTGTCAGTATCTGGAATAGGAACCATTGGTTTTAGAACAAACCTTCGACATGGAACAAATGACGTTATTCTCCATGAAGTCCTTCACATTCCTACATTAGGGGCAAACCTTATCAGTCTTGGTGTGTTACAACGAGCCAGAGCGACAATAAATGGTTTACCTTTTGGTATATCCTTATCATGGAATGGGCACGAATTTCTTCAAGCCAACCTGATTGGTACCAAGGGAACGTTATATCGTATTGAAACCATGGTATTGGGCAATGTAAATGGGCATCTTTCCTTCATTGCTTGTGAATTGACCATGAGGCTATGGCATCGAAGGCTAGGCCATATCAATCCTCGAACTATCAAAAGTATGGTCGATAAGCAACTTGTAACGGGGATAAACATCAAACTACTTCGCAAATTTGATCGTCTGTGTAGCGGATGTGCTCAAGGCAAGGCCACTCAACCACCGCTGCCTGAGTCCAGTGATACAAAATATGAAAAGAACGAGTTATTAGTCATGGACTTAACTGGACCTATGGGTACACCTACTTGGGACGGATATTCCTACGCTCTGATGTTTGTTGAGGCAAGCTGCCGTTTTCCAGTCAGATGTCTCCTCAAATCCAAAGATGAAGTTGTCAAAATCGTCCGCAACGTAGTGGCTAGATTCAAAAAACAAGGAGGAAGGTTAATTAAGAAAATACGCACTGATAATGGTACAGAGTTTGTAAACTCTGCCATGGAAAAATTCTGCCTTCGAAACGGGATAAAGCACAAAACTACAAATCTGTATCGCCCTCAGCAAAATGGTATAGCCGAACGCGCTATTGCTGTAGTCATGGAAATGGTCAGATCTATGTTACATGGTGCTAAAATGGACTTACGTTATTGGGGCAAGGCATTTATGTATGCCGTATACATCAGAACCTTGACTCCAACGTCTGGTCTCCAAGGAAAAATCCCAATTGTCGAATGGAATGGTGGGGGACAGAAGCCAGATTTGTCACATCTCCGGATCTTTGGGTCAATGGGTTGGGCACATGTACTCAAAGAAGTACAACGTGGAAAGCTTGAATCAAGAGCAGTTTGTGTACGCATGCTAGGATGGTGGGCAGACGAGACCAAAGGTTATCAACTTGAAGACTTGGAGAATGGGAAACTTATTACCTCTCACGACGTCCAATTCCAAGAAGATGACACACCTAGCAAGCTCGCTGCCATTGAAACAGATTCAGCTCAATCCCCTATTGAGAACTTTAATGATGCATTCGACACTGCATTGTATCCAAGTTCGGATTCTCCATATCAAGTGACCATCCCTGGCTCAGTGTCTGAAGTCAAAGTGGTCGATCTTCTCGAATCAGCAAGTTTGCCTGAGCCTGAACATAGATCGACATCACCTAATGAACTTCAATATCCGTCTTGTCCCACTACACCTGTTGAACCTCCCACCCCTCTCAAAACTCCACCCGCTCCTCGAAAATCAAAACGTTGGGAAGAATTGCCCAGACGTGAGCCGTCTACACGTGAACAAAGAGTTCCCAAAAGATATAGACAAGAAACTCCTGATGGATCACAACACGTAGCTTTTATAGCCACTATTGGCCAATCGTATGCTGACGCTATGAAAACTTCTCAAGCCAATGAATGGAAGCAAGCAATTGAAGCCGAATATAATCAATTAGTCAAGAAAAAGGTTTTTGAAGAAGTCGATGAATTACCTATTGGGAAAAGGGCTGTAGGCAGCAAAATTGTTCTGAAAGAAAAACTGAATGAAAATGGGAATCACGCTAAGTACAAAGCTTGAATTGTAGCTCAGGGTTTCTCCCAAATTCCTGGCATTGATTTTGATGAAACGTTTTCTTCAGTAGCCAAATTCACGACTCTTCAAATTTTCCTCACACTTGCTGCTTCCCTTGATCTTGAGATCCATCAAATTGATGTGATCAGAGCTTATCTCGAGGGAAATCTTGATGAGGAGATCTACATGCAATCACCAGAGGGAATAGGAAAATGGAAGTATTGGAAGTTGTTAAAAGCTATTTATGGACTCAAACAGGCTGTTTGTAAATGGAAAGAACAACTTCACCATGTTCTCATTGACCTTGGTTTTAAACAAACTTGTTCTAATGATTGCTTATATGTCTTTCGATCTGGGGGCAAAATAGTTCTCTTGGTTCTAATCTATGTCGATGACATGGCTATCGTGGGCAAAGGAATTCACAAGGTCATTTCTTTTAAAGAAGAATTGTCAAATAACTTCGATATAACCAATCTTGGCAAATTACATTACATCCTGGGCATACAGATTACCCGTGATCGCATTAATTGCACCATTTGCATGAACCAAGCCTCCTATATTGATTCCGTTCTAGAACGATTCAGAATGACCTCATGTGCCCCTGTATTCACTCCCATGACTACGAATCACAACTTATCCACACTCCAATTCCCTAATTCTGAAAAGGAAATATTGGAGTACAAGGAGTATGCGAAAAATATCAATTATTTATCGCTTGTCGGATCCTTGCTATACGTTACTCAAACAAGGCCTGACATTCAGTTTTCTGTCGGCCTAGTTGTGCAATTTGCTGGCAATCCTGGCATCCCACATCTTAAAGCATGCAAGAGAATCTTAAGGTACTTAAAAGCCTCGAAAAATCTGACTCTTGAGCTCGGGAACTTAGATAATCAAGACGTCAAGCTTGTAGGTTGGAGCGATGCCAGCTGGGCACCAGATAACTGTGATAGAAAATCCATAAGTGGATGGTGTTTCGATTTGCATGGAAGCATCATTTCCTGGTCTTCTAAGAAGCAAAGCGTTGTTGCCACTTTGTCAGTGGAAGCAGAGTATATTGCTTCCTCCAACGCTACTCGTGAAGTGATTTGGCTCAGGAACTTACTCGCTGAGCTCAATTTTCCACAATCTAAGGCTACCATCATGTATACTGACAGTACAGGCAGTATTGCCTTGTCAAGGAATCCTGTCGGACATTCTCACGCCAAACATATCGATATTTGCTATCACTTTATACGAGATCATATTGGGCATGGAACAATCGAATTGAAATATGTATCCACAAAAGATATGTTAGCTGACATCTTCACAAAAGCCCTCCCAAAAACCACATTCGAAATCTATTGGGAAAGACTTGGTATTCGACACTCTAGAGCCCCGTCAAGTGGGAGTGTTGAAGGATTCGACGACGTATGACTCAGTGCGTCATCAAGCTCGTCATGTAACGCATAATCGAATGAAGATTGATAATGTGGTTGGGTCATTGTCTTGTCATATTTCTAAGACCTACGACGGATGTTTCAGATGAAAAGGGTTAAATAGAGCCCCTATTCCTGAAGTTCAAACATCCTTCGTGTTTGAACTTCAGGTACGTATACTTACTTTTGATATGGCTCATCAAATAAATCATCCTTCGTGTTTGAACTTCAGGCGTGAATATATTGTTATTGTTATTATCACTGCGCAAATACAGCATGCTTCGTCATCAATACCACTTACTCCTCTCTTTCTTTCCTATCACTTACTCTCATTTCTCATATTCTGAGGCACTTTGTCTTGTAGTTAATCACCCATGCCGGCTTGAGTACAGTTTCCATCCTGGGATCCATGCAAGAGAGCAAAGGCAACCAAATATATTCTATTTGATCGCAACACAATGGAAATACTTGAATACAACCCTCACTATCATCACTCCTCTCCTTCAATCACTCCTCTTTCTCTCCCACATCATGAGCTGAGCATAGAAGCGCTTCTTTGGCTCCTCATTGTCGTAGGTGTCCTTCAGGGAATCAAACATGCAGACGTTAACAATGCTACATGCTTTGAGTTTTGTAAGATATCGTAGCATCATCTCTACACGGTCCATACAGATTTCAAATCCATACTGTTGGAGAGGGATCATGGTATGCATGGGTCATGAGGACTAAACACATGAATGGTGTGTCACAGGGGATGAAAAATAGATGGATATGGAAAAACTATACAGTTGGGAGATATAGGATTGGGTCGGAGATATGGTATACCACAGTTGTTTATACACCAACTGAAGTATGTGCAATCCTAGCTTATGGAAACAAACAGACTAATTGATATATATTTATTAGTCTCTGTATTTAACATGTGATGGTTTCAGATATTAGCGACACTTACAGTTTATCCAACACTTAGCAACTTACGTGAGACAGGTCCACGTGAGGATTTCAGGCCTTAGCAACGGCCCCCATGGATGATGAGTTAATGCTTGTTGACTTAACAGACGACGTCGCTTAGCGACTTTCACATGTCATCACACTGGTCTCCATTTTGATTGATTAATTAGCGACTTTTAGTTTAATTACCATGGCGACTTACCACCTATAAATACTGTACATATTTTGTCTTAGCCATCATTAAATCATACGCCCCACAGTCCAAATCTCATTTCAGCGCATGCTAAGTCCTCAGAGTCGCTAAAGTGATACCGTCTTGCCGACTACACTCCGCCAACTTAGTTTACCGACTTTCATCTTACGGTGCCATACGGGCACATCATCGCTAACGTTTACGTTGCTAGAGTCCTTGCCGACTTATAGCACCCTAGCACCTTGCAGGCTTTCGGCTTAGATCGCTAAGCAACCGGTTTATTTCTCTAAGTTCAAATCACACTAAAAAGACTAGGCTTCTGGGACCCTGCCTGGGACTCTCTCAAAACACTAGCGACTGCCTGATGCTACTCATTTGTGAGGCGCTAAGTTTACCATCTACCAGAACAGTGCTTAGCGACTTTCGGGCGTCATCAACGGTTGGTTCGGTGGATAGGCCAGAAGAACACTGCTATTGTTCAGCCTAGGGATATTCTATCCCACAGGCTGCCTATATATACTACATTGGTGGCTGTGCTATTACTAATACTGTTTACTAATTGGGCCCTGGTATGTAAAGGAGTATGACTAACAATAACCAATGCTGAGTAAGGTCCGGGCATATGACTCATCAAGGCTGACTACTATAAGACGGAAGGGAAAAAGGTGGGCCAAGCGGCCGGTCAGACCTGCTAGGAATAGGCATATTGTCGGACTAAGCTTGGAATAGGGTTGGACATGGTCCAGAGACTGGTCTCTTGACATCAGCCCCTCCTCTAGGTTCGTCGCCTTGATGAACAATGTTTACCTTTCCTGAGTTGAGTGAGAGTGTTGAGCAGTGTTAGTGCCATGCAGAAGTGCATCAGAAGTGCCCCAAGCATAATGCCCAAAGGAGTAGTTGATGACCATGGGGGACAACAGTGCTGGAGTTGGAGTAGAGAGGGCCATAGGTGAGCCGGCAGGCAGTGAAGGTGCTACCAAGACTGGCATAGGAGACAGATCATCCTAATCAGCGGGTTCTTGAAAGTCCGTGGTAGAGCCATGCATAGAGGCCATAGGAGGAGGAGGTGGTGCAGACTGAGTAGAGGGTTTTGGGGTGGATGAGGCGGGTTCCCTAGAAGGGGCTGGTGCAGCAACTGCCGGCGCAGCATTGCCAAATTGCTGCTTCTGTAGTGCGTGCACATGCTTCTTAGCAATGCGCTTTCCAAAGACAACAAGGGCTTCACCAATCTGCTGGTCAGTGCCCTGGATAGTAACAAAACAACATTGGCCTTCACCACCAGCTGGACCAACCGTGAAGGTGGCCAACCAAGAGCCAGACAGGTCATGGGCTTGTTTAAGGCCCCGCCTCTGATGTCCAACAATGTGCGCAACCAGAGAGTTGGGGAGCTCCAGAGCACATTTGTAACAAGGGACTTTACTGTCAGTAGGAGGAAGATCCCAAGCAAGAGGGACGGCCAGGGGAATATTAGAAGTAGAGCATGGGATCTATTGGGAATTATGAGAGGGGGGCACAGTAGGAGGTTTGGAGGACTTGGTGTCAGGGAACTTCCTTTTCCGGCCATCCCGGAGATCTCCAGGACCCCCCGGACTTCCTTTTCTGGCCATTTCCTTTTCTGGCCATCCCAGAGATCTCCAGGATGCTTCTTTGCAGTCGTTGGACTTCTCTGAGATGTTGTACAGTTGTTCTCATGCCCCCGCCCCTGTACTGATGCGCCACGCCGTGGCAGAGGAATCCTTAGACTTGTTCTCTTTGGATTTCCCTCTGCCAGGTGATTAGTTATTTCCCTGTAATATGTACTGTCTCTAATACACTTCGGATTCCCCTCTGCCAGTTGTGTGACTTAACCGCAACCTCCGGAGGTCGCCCTTACAGCAGAACAAGTCTCCTAATCCCGGTCTGGTAGCCCCCTATAGCCGCCAAACACCTCTTGGCTCCTATTTGTTGCTCCCCCACTGGTTTTAAGCACTGCCTTGTCTATGTCTCAGCCCGCCGCTCCAGAAGCGCTCCCGGACGCTGCCACCTCCGGTGAGGAAGCCTGGACCCACCTGCTCCACCTAGAAATGCAGGTGCAACTCACCCAAGCCTCCCTTACCCAGCACTCCGCCAAACTCACCCACCTCTGACAAACCACTGACACCATCTCCGACTCTCTCCGTACCCTCCTTGAACGCCTTGCCCCGGCGGCACCTAACCCCCCGCCGCCTACTCCACCGGTGCAGCGCCCACGTGCTGTGCAATCCCCCACCCCGGCACGGGAGCGCTGATAGGGACAGCCCGGCACTGAGGGCGGAAAGAGCAAAAGTATCCCAAATGAGGACGCCGCTCTTCAGCGGGACCGACAGGACCCAAAGACGGGATAGGTTGGGAGCAGACCGAAAAGCGGTACGGAACGAACCCGGTGGTACCCACCGCGGAACCCCAGAAAGGAACAGAGGAATGGAATGACGGAAGGATGGGGGACGGAAAGCGGATAGCGGAGAAGGAAAGCAGGATCCGCTAAGAGACAACGGAGGTACCTTAGTCGGACGGGATACTATAAAACTGTACAATATGTTCGGAATAAATCATCTCTTTCACCTCGAAACATAGTCCAGCGTTCACAATACAGAGTACAAAAAGACATTCTGAACTAGCCTGTTGCGTCCTGCGTATCCAACAGCGTTTCCGTCACTGATTCCAACAGTGTCCTCTTTCTTACCGTGCTTCTACCGATCCGTCGTCTACCGCGAAAACATAACGTCCCGATAAACCGCTAGGAGTTTCCGCCAAAAGCTTCCGTTCTACCGACAGCTACTTCCGTTGCGTGCTCAGACGGTTGGTTTAGAACAATCAGGTGGTTATCCTCGGAAGATTCTTCGCTGACTATCAGTCACCCCTATAGCACGCTAATAATAACAGACTTAACAAAAGTCTACATTCTGCTTATAGGGGGTTTGTGACGTTATCATATTGGAGCCCACCGCGAGGGACTCTTTTACAGAATACCACCAGAAACTAGAGCACAAAAGCGATGCCAGGAAGCTGCGGAACCGCCATCGAGTCTTTTCCCGCCGTTACCAACAATCCCAATCTGAATCGGATTAACCGACCCGACCCCTTCAACAAGGCGCCACGTACCGCCTACCTTAGCGGAAGAACTAGAAGCGGCATACCAGAGACTAACCGTTGACGATATTCCCGATCTATTCCCAAGAAACTTATCACCGGTAACCTCGCTAGACGAATTCTTCTCATTCCACATATTGGTACCGGCCACTCCCCGACTGACACCTGTTCAGCACCCACCAAAACTAATCGAAGATAGCCAACCCAGGAGAATGGAGGAAAACACCGCTTCGCAGATGCCGACCAGGGGCAGCGGAACAGCCCCGAAATGGAATGAAAACAAGCCAAGGGAGCTGCCTCACTACTTCCACGAATTAGAGTACTTGTTTCGCAATTGCCAGGTCACAGACGAGCGCCATAAGAAGGAATATGCGGCACGATATGTGTCGTACGACACGGCGGAACTATGGACATGTATTCCGCAGTTTGAAGGTAATACCGGCGAACCAAACCGCCCATACACCTACGCGGAGTGGAAAGCCGCAATCGTGAAATTATATCCCGGAGCAGAGGAGCAAGCCAAATGGGCGGTGAGCGACCTGGAAAGGCACGTAATGGGCACGTTCCGTACGGGCTTAACTACGCTGGGCCAGCTCTCGGACTATTACCGAACGTTCCAACAAATTGCGCAATGGCTAAAGAGTCACGACAAAATCTCTGCAAACGAGGAAAAGCAGTACTTCCAGCAGGGATTCCCGACGTCACTATGGACAAAAATAGCGAGACGGTTGGAGATCTTAGCTCCCAACCACCACCCTGACGAGCCTCACGAGGTTAGTCGGATATATGAGGCCGGCGTATGGATATTGCACGGCACTGATACCAGTTCCGCGCCAACCCCCGCCCCGCCAACAGGATACGCCGGAGGGGTATTGCTGGCACCAGGAATGCAAGCAACGTGCAGCACCGCAAATACGCCCGCAACAGACAACGGATATATTAAGAAAGAAGATCTTGGCGATATCGTAAAATTAGCCGTGGCGGCAGCCCTAGAAAAAGTGGTGGCCCCAAGCGGAGGAGGGATAACGAACAACCGACAGAATAGCCGTCCGCCGCTAGGAGATGGCTGCCATTTTTGTGGAGAAATCGGGCATACCATGGTCAGGGGCAGATGTAACGTTCTCGAAGACTACATCCTGCGGGGGCGATGCCGACAAAATGCGGAAGGAAAGGTAGTTCTTCCGTCAGGCGGTTTCATTCCCTACGACCCCAGTAAACCCCTTTACAAAGACAGGGTCGACGAGTACCACCACCGCAACCCGGGCAACATAGCCATGGGAACTCTCTCGGCCAACGCGAACCCGGATCCCGTTCAGACCAACATCCAGCAGCTGGTGTTTGAAATTTCTCCGGCAAAGACACAGGTACCGGCGCCTTCGGCTACTTTCGTGAACGTCACTACAGACATAGGGCAGCAGATTGCAGCCCTCAGAGAGCAACTGGAAGTATTAGAGTTACGGGAGGCGGGAAACCGTAACCGCCAGGTAATGGACGGGGTCCAGATCCCCAAAGCGAAGCGTCCGTTAACCGACTACCGGCCAATGGTCACTCCCGAGGCTGCTCCGGTCAAGCAAACCACGCCAACCAAAGGGACTAAACAACTCGTCAACAGGCCTACGGTCACCGAGGTGCCGGATCTGGAAGCACCGCTACACCCGTTCTCTGGCATCCCGCGGCGATATGTTCCGCCCGCAGACAGGGTAATGGGCAAGCCGGACAAACGAAACGACGGGGCCTACCGAACGGAGGTACCGATACAATTGGTAGAACACACGAAAGCGGTCTTTGGACGGTTGATGGAGGCTCACGTCACGATGACAGTCAGGGAAGTCCTGAGCATTGCACCGGACATATGCAATTTGGCTAGGGCAGCGGTTACACCGAAACGCATCTTGGCAACGAATGTAGCCCAGATAGAAGAAGTTACGGACGATGGGGTAGAAGAAGCCCAAACCTCTTCGGTCGAGGTAGTGGATAGTGGCGGAAAATCTTTACGTATTCTCTCCAACACCAACGATCTGACCGCCATCAACTACGCCTCGCGAACATTGTCAGACCCGGTATTAAACTACCTCAAATCCTTACCGCTGGGCGCCGTTCCGGAGAAGTTCTGCGTAGCCCGAGATACCGATTTGCTTAGGTCCATAACCGCGCTCATAGGACAGAAAGCGGAAGTGGAGTGTATCGTGGATAGTGGGTCCCAGATCATTTCCATGTCGGAAGATGTGGCCAATCGGATCGGGATCTCCTACGATCCGTCGATCGTATTGCATATGCAAAGCGCCAACGGAGCCATTGACGCATCCCTGGGATTAGCGACTAACGTGCCGTGCGTATTCGACGATATAACCCTTTTCTTACAGATACACGTCATCCGTCAACCGGCGTACGACGTACTCTTAGGAAAACCCTTCGATGTCCTCACCAGAAGTGCAATCAAAACACATAGCGCGGAAAATACGTCGATCACCATAACCGACCCAAACACGGGGGCCGTACGAACGATACCTACTTATCCTCGCGGGAGTCCACCGGATAAGAGACGGCCCACCCAACAGTACGTTCCGGCGGATACCGAAGGTCATGAGTGTTTTCGGACGGCATCGAGGAAGTGATTGGCGGTGATCACGGAGATGTTGCGCTGACGCTGGAATACAACTACAAGGACAATACCGCAGAAATTATTTCATACGCACTAATTGACGAGGCCGTTCCAGGAACGGTCTCTATGAACAGCTTATCCTCTTCCGATCCCAAGCATGTACCTACCAAGCAACCTATAAAAGACAGCTCCCAAGGAGCATATGAGGCTACATTGGCCTACCTTTATATCACCACGTCTGAACTGTTCAAACACATCGCACCCGACGATTCAATACTACTCACTGACAGTTACCTTCTAGGGCACGCAAAACAAAGATCTACCAACTGTAACAACAATCGTCAGACTCGCCGAACAGAAGTTCCGACCAAAACTAGGGCCGACAATCCACTGGGGACGTTTGCCGGAATAGCAAAACGCAAGGGCGTACAGACCAAGAAAAAGTACAAACCTGTAGCCTTAAAGGTGAAACCGGTACCGGGACACGTGGCAGAGGACTACCGCATTGAAAGGAATATTATCGGAGACCCGCTAGCATCCATACCCGCCCTAAATCCGAACCCACCGCCAACGGTTCCTACAGGGCGGTTTACGGCAGAGCGGCTGGAACAGTTCATAAAAGATCACGACACTGGTTTCCTATCAAAAGCCAAACTAAGGGTACTCACTGACCTCGTGGCAAAACAGAATCGGGTGTTTGCATGGGAAGATACCAAGCGGGGGAGTTTTAACCCTGCAATGTTCCCTCCGATCGTCATTCCAACCATACCACACGTACCCTGGAACGAAAAGAACATCCCGATACCACCAGGCTTAGAAGGGGAAATTATGGAGATAATACGCACAAAAATCAAAGCGGGCGTCTATGAACCG
>QLOM01001925.1:0-16753 GCA_003313785.1 Termitomyces sp. MG148 | reverse complement strand
AGGGGGCTGGCGTCGCCAAAGTCGCTAAGCGTTGGTAAAGGTAAGCGTCGCTAACCGCTAGGCACCAGGGCTGAAGAAGTGGCGACCTGCTGATAGCCATCGGCAAGTCGTTAAACACGTAATCTTATAAGGCGCCGGCTATCTTTGATCGGTGACCTGTTATCGAGCCCAAGGTCATGTGTGTGGTTCGTGCATTAACAGTCAGGTGAGCGAGTCCCGTGGTCTGGAAGTCCCATGCGCTAAACATCCCGTGGTCGCCTAGTCATGTGTAGTTTGCGTCGCGCCTGTTTGCCTGAGTGAGCCGCCAAACTGCTATCAACAAAAGTTGCTAATTATAGCTTTGTTGCGCTGAGCCCAGCCCGAGTCTTATCACCGGATGGTGGCTAGATGTGGGTGCCACCATCAACACAGACTAAGCAAGGCTAGGGTGGACCGTCCGAGGACCTGTCCCCTGACAGGTCTGAAGACAATCTGACCTGCCAGGTGTCAATGCCAAGACAAGAATGGAGCAGGATAGGGCCGGAGCAGTCTGGATGGTGGCTAGATGTGGGTGCCAACATCAACACAGACTAAGCAAGGCTAGGGTGGATGGTCCGAGGACCTGTCCCCTGACAGGGATCAAAATTGCAATCACCAAGGACCTGTCAGGTTTATTGTTCCTGCACTGTAAGAGCTCGACGCAAATGTGAGTTCCAGGAGTAAGGAGCATTTTTGGAGGCCTCTGCGTGACAAGCACTCTCTACTCTCATCACACATCCATACATTCCATTCATGACTCGAAGCCATTCTCAGCATAGCGCCAAGGGTTGGCAGATGCGTGTCAAGGACAGTAGGGCTGAAGATCTCACATTTTTTCCATGCATCTTTGCACTCTCACCATGCTGCACTGGTGAGCGCACAGTCGCTCTTTCACTATACAATATTCATTTGTCTCTCTGCAGAGTAGCATTGTTTTCCTGGTATTTTGATACACTAGTCACAACGCTACTTGCAAAGTAAGACTCTCACACTCTATGAGTGACATTATCTCATGGCAGCTCTCACCAGATAAAACTTGCTACCAGACAAGGAGTGATTCCTAGATAGCAAGTTTTTATCTATTGTAAGCCGAATGCTTGACAAATGCATTCCATGGCTAACTCACCGTTACATATTTGTTGTGATCAGATTTTTCATAGCTTAGCCCCCTTTTTTCAAACACCCACCCACCTCTCCTTCATTTTACGTCACCTCACTTGGATTCCTACAATTTTCTTTTTCTTGGACTTTGGATTTTTCCTTCCTTGGACTTTTGTTTTTCTTTTTCAAATTATCAATCTATTTTCATTTAGATAAACATACTGTATTCAGACCCTCACTCATTTCGCTTCATCAAAATGAAAAGTTTGGCCTCCAAAAGGGACTGTTTTCCGCTAAACACCAGATCCACCCTTTCATACCAATAACAATCAATGCGACAAGCGGTAGAGGGTGTTTGGCCATGGGGATGTATCTACCGCTGGAGTAGGGTAGAATACACCTTCCGAAGGGATCAAAGCGGCCAACTCCGGTAGGTTTCAAGGATATCAGCGGTCACAAGTGGATCTACACTTACTGATACCCAAGGGTGCCCTCTGATGAGGAATGGAAGTGATACCCTAGACAGTGTAGGTCTCGCATGGCTATCAGACAAGTGAAGTTGCACACGGGTAAGCCTTTACGATCACAAAAGGCTGGACTTTGTATTCTCGTACAAGAAAAGTGCAGCCATGCATTTTGACTGCACCAAGCGAACCATGAACATAAAACCGCCATGTGTCTCTGAAATTTGGAGGAGTCTCAATGAACGCGAGCCACGTTGGACTCGGATCGGCCTCAGTAAAATGGCTTGAATAATTCTGATGAGTTCCGCTGATCTCCTAAGGCTGGATTGGCAGTCTACCCCGACAAGCTCCGACAGTGTCAGAAATTTATCTTCTTGTTGAAATAGCCCCAGAGTCAGTTCTCACTGGGGTTTACGGTTCAAGCTCAAGCATCAAATTACGATATCAGATCCGAGTCCAATACCCTTACAATCTGTCCAGCCCTCTGTGTGACCCCCTTCAAGTTCGATAATCTTTTATTATCCTTGATAAATCATCGCAGAAAATCAGAGATTGTTGATGGCCCTGCGACCCAAAATCACAACAAGTCCAAACATTTTATATATGTAATGCATACCGTACTTAATTCAGGAGACCATCCTGAGACACTTAAACCCACTGTATAGATTGATTCAAATTTCATCCAGCTTTCATGTTGAAGAAATCAAAGAAATCATACAGGTTGGTGCTGCATTTGTTATCTGGCACTTATAATGTTACAAAAATATGTGAACAGGTTAAAGAAGGTTAATTTCATCCTGGCTGCAGTTACGACCTTTGATTTTCCCCCCGAAGTAGAACACGTAGTTTTTCAATGGGCGGCACTGATGTTTCCTCGAGATGCTCCCGCCCTATCTGTTTTATGCAGGCGTATACAGCCATACGTTGAATCCGTCATGTACGAGAGTCTGCTTGTAGCTTATAATGCCAACTCGACGGGATTCGACCTTGCACATGCTCGACGCATCTTACCAACTCTGATGTCACGCCCACCAAATTTCTTTGCAGCACATGTTCGTGCCCTTTGTATAAGGCCCGATGTGCCTTTGGACACTGTCACCCTCATCTTATCTAAATGCACCGCTATTCGACATCTGTCTATAACTTTAGAAGAGGATGGTTGGGCGTCAATGGTTGTTCCAACAGCCCATACACTAGTATCGCTCCACATCAGGAGACACACAGCTCGAGAGATGGCTCAATGTGGAATTGTCTTCCCCAATCTGATGTTTCTGACTTTACAATATTTCCCTTTCAACATGTCTGTTCCATCTCTGAACTGGATCCCCTCTTTAAGGATGGTCTTGTTGGAACTTGAATGCCTTCCTATCGTCAATCGGAACGTCTGTGTGCAAGACATCGAGACAGCTCTTTCCACTCCCCAACTGAGATTGTTGATACTGAATGTATCGGGACTTGCGATGCCCATCGTGAAGGAATACATCAAAGACAGAAAGATTCAGCACGTCAAAGTTGTGTTTAGCAACAACCTGGACATGGAGCTAGAATGGAGGCGCCTCTACAAAGGCAAGAATCGCTTTTAAAAGTGATATGGTGTATTTGACATTGTGGAATGCTATGTTATCATGGTTATTCAAATGTTTCATGGACTGCAATGGATTCGTTAATTACTTGGAAGTGGCCAATGCTGTTCCAGCATGGCAGGCTTGACAATATCACATGGTCTCAACGACTGGTCGATGTCATCATGTGATTTATTTCAACGATCTATTTCTTCACTTCAACTCACAAGATGTCCCCTAACTTGTCCTTTGGTGAAGGATGAACCCATTCCAAAATATGATTTCCACCTTCAATGTCCATGAATTGTTTGTGACCATGCCGGTCAAAGACCCACAAGCAGACTTTACTCCTCCATGTGGGCCAGTCTCTTCTTCACTCCACTTGGGCTCCACTTCCTGAACTCAGTAGTGAAGTGAATGCAGTTAATGCATGATTTTTGTCCATCTGGCTTCATCTTAAATAGTTTGCCAAATGTGGCATTGCTTTGAAACCCCTAATAAATTAAGGTTGCACCCTGAGCCAAATTTCCAAAGTTCCAAAACCGAGCTCTGTCTTATCCCACTCATTCAAAACTTGAAGCTTGCCATCAATACAATCCTTTCTCATCTGTTACATGGCATGCCAAGCAATCTTTGTATGTAGAGCCCACACCTTGCCTCTCATCTCTCTTAATGTATCATATAGTACATAAAACAAGCTGCACATATACAAGCATTTACCACTTTGAGGAACACTTGGTTTAAGTAAGTGCTGTTCACTTTTCATTGAAGACTTTGTATTAATTAATTAAGGTCCCCTGCTGAGCCTGAATGACAATGTAAGATGTAAAAATGTATTTGAGCAGAAAATGTGTCTGGTTTTTGTTAAGTCATACATGTCTCAAACATCCTCCAGACCTTTTCTGTAAGGGGAATGCTTGACGTCTGCGGAACTCCTTCCACAGAGTCAGCGATGCAAGGGGCAAGTGAGAGTCAAGTGAGCACAGAGGCAGGCAGGAGTTGGGTAAGAGGCAAGCAAAGCTAAGCAAGGATCAGATGGCACTAAATAAGCTTATGGTCAGTTCGGTGGATAGGCCAGAAGAACACTGCTATTGTTCAGCCTGGGGATATTCTATCCCACAGGCTGCCTATATATACTACATCAGTGGCTGTGCTATTACTAATACTGTTTACAAATTGGGCCCCAGTATGTAAAGGAGTATGACTAACAATAATCGATGCTGAGTAAAGTCCGGGCATATAACTCATCAAGGCTGACTACTACAAGACAGAAAGGGGAAAGGGTGGGCCAAGCAGCTGGTCGGATCTGCTAGGAATAGGCGTATTGTTGGACTAAGCTCAGAATAGGGTTGGACATGGTCTGGAGACTGGTCCCTGACATTTTCATCTTAGGTTCTTGAGGTACTTCCCTGTTTCAAGCTCAAGCAATGTTTGACTATTGGGCTTGGTGAATTCCATACTTATGTTAATTATGAAGATAAATCTTGATCTACTTCCTCAAGCTTAGTGCATTTTTATATGCCTATACATAGTTGGTTTTTTTACACACCCATTTTGCAACTTTTGAAAAGCAATCTCAAACCCTGCTGAGTGTGCTTCAAGCTTACAACATGTTTGGACTGACCACATCTCAACAAGACAATGCTCTGATTTGTCAGTGACTAAAATGGGTGAGAGACAAGTACTAAAGCTCAAATTTTGAGATTTGCTTGATGCTGACTACATTGTCGGTTTTTGCACAACTCTGCGCAATTTTTTGCTCAAGGTGTGTCACATAATTTTGATTCTTCCAAACACAAGCCAACAGAAATGTTGGCCTTGACAAATTTCTGGAAATTGTTAAAACAAACATATTCGCTCATCATGGTCCTGGTAACCACCCATGTCCTTGAATGTGATTCTGCCACTATTCATTTCCATACCAATATAGACAAACCAGAGATTACTTGCCCAAAGACCTTGTCTGCCTTGGAGGTTGCCTTGCATCATCTTGTTGACCTTTCTGAGCCTGTAGCTTTTTCTATGAAGACTGTATATGGCCTGGAAGCCATAGCATTAAGTGCCATTGCATCCACTTGAATATTTACCACAAAAGGCCAGCCAGCCAATAATCCTTTAATCATTCCATGTCGCTGGACACCCCAGCCACTGGAAGACATTGGAGCTGGTTCTCCCAAAACTATTGGTGGCTGCAGATGTCATGCTACATAGGGACATACACTAGCACCTGCAACCTCTGCCTCTGGACAAAGCCCCATCAATGCCCCCCAACCAGTCAGCTGCACTCCCTTTCCACACCCGCCACATGTTGGAGCATGGCCTCTGTTGACTTCATTGTGGAACTCCCAGACATGCATGGATATGATGCCATCATGGTTGTTGTGAATTTCTACTGTCAGGGGACTGGTCTCTGGACCATGTCCAACCCTATTCCAAGCTTAGTCCAACGATACACCTATTCCTAGCAGGTCTGACTAGCTGCTCGGCCCACTCTTTTCCCTTGCATCTTGTAGTAGATGAGTCATATGCCTGGACCTTACTCAGCATCAATTATTGTTAGTCATACTCCTTTACATACCAAGGCCTGATTAGTAAACAGTATTAGTAATAGCACAGCCACCAATATAGTATACATAGGCAGCCTGTGGGATAGAATATTCCCAGGCTGAACAATAGCAGTGTTCTTCTGGCTTATTCACCAAACCAACCATAAGCTTATCTAGCGCCATCCAATCCTCTGTTAGCCTTGCTTGCCTCTTGCCTGACTTCTGCTCACCTCTGTGCTTGCTTGACTCCCACTTGCCCCTTGCATTGCCAACTCTGTGGAGTTCTGCAGATGTCAAGCATTCTTCTTACATCTATGGTAAGTGGGTATGTTGAGGCTACAAGTGCCAGTATTGCCTCACAACGTAGATACCAGTCACTCACGTGACCCTAGATTATTTTCACTCCCTGGCAGTCTCGTATTCTTCATCTACTGAATACCAGACACCAGATATGTATATTAATTATACTTACACCAATTCATTTACTGAATATGAGACGCAAGACGCCAGACATAAGTCTAATCCTTGTCAGGCTGAAAGTCTAATACCCTGCGTGTAATTAGCTGCAACAGGTTATGGGCCCCAGCCCCCAGACTTACACAGAAGATCAGATTACCCCGCTCCATTCCCAGACGTCGAAGCAACACTTGCCCTCGTTTTAAAAGCTCATATACTCCCACATCCTAGTATTCATCAGTCCGGCCTGCTTGTCTAGCATGGAAGATACAGCCCCTGCATCACGATCACCAATGTCCAAACTCGGTGTGATTAAATACACCAAGTGGGAAAAGGCGATGTACAGGTGCCTGATGTCTGTAGGCGGATCCCAAATAGTGTCAAGAAAAGAGACCTGGCCTGAGGACAAAGGAGACTCGACATCAGCCCAGGTAATACAATCCTACCTGCTCTGCAGTGATAGAGCAGCTGGTGAGATTTACCAATGGCTTGACAAAGGAAATAAAATGCACATCAATGACATCCGTGAGGATCCCGCTGCAATGTGGGAAAAGCTCAAAACAATACACTCAAAATCAGCTCCAAATGCATGTTTCAACTCACTCAGTGACCTTTTCAATATTAGGCTGCAAGATAATGAATCTCTCACTGAACTCTGCACACACGTTGAAGGTGCGATGCAGCGTGTCCGAGCTCTTTGCCCGCTGGCAGTTATTGGGCCAGGCAGTTTAACCTCGTCCGAGTATATCCTCAAAATGCTCGACAATGAGCTGTCAACCATGGCAATGCTGCGGGCTTTATCCCATGAAGATTACACATTGTTTATCTTGTCAGTGCTCCTGCTCAATGGCCTAACAAAAGATGCAGTTCTTGAGGCCTTCCAAACCGAGGAAACCCAACAACGAGCTGCCAAGGAGGAAGCAGAAACTGCCGCCGCCGCCGCAGCATGCATGATCACCTGCTACATCTGCAACGGACCACATAAAGTCCAAGATTGTCCCAAGCTTTCAGCAGCATGTGAAAATGCAAAGAAAACCAATGTGGAGCAAAGGCTGATGCAGCAAAAATAGCAGACACACCCAAGGTCAAAGAAGGATGTGATGGACCTGCTGTCAAGGCAGAAGCAGCTGTTTGTCAATCTGCTGACTCACCACCGTTGCAATCTGACGTACTGTGGAACATAGACTCAGGCGCCTCAGCGCATATGACGCCTCATCGCAAATGGTTCTTGCCAGATTTCAAACCCTGGAGAGTCCCAATATATCTTGCCAACAATGCAGTGGTTTATTTGGCCGGGAAAGGAGATGTATTGTTCAAACCGGCAGGGAAAAATAGGGATGGAAAGGCTCTCAATGATGTTATCATCACCAACATCCTATTTGTACCTGAACTAGCCAACAACCTTCTTTCCATCAATACACTTAGCGTGCACCAAGGTTTCACTGTGATGTTCCGTGGGCGAAAATGCATTGCGATTCTGTCTATCATTATTTCCTTGCAACCCTATGTTGTGATTTCCTTTATCATCATCTTCCTGTTAGCAATTGTATTTACTTTCATTTGCCATCTATTTTTTTCTGATTGAATGCCTTATTTTTTTCTACATTACATATGTACAATCTCATTTCATGTATTCTATTGTGTCATTTTACTTGTTTTTTTTTTTTTTTTTTTTTTGAATTTAAATGTAAATTTTGATGAGCACCTTGCATTGTACAATCTTCAAAGGACCCAATGAGGAAAGTCAACAAGCGTGTTGTGCATCGTATGATGAGCAACACGCTTGTTAACGCTGATGACGCCCGAAAGTCGCTGAGCACTGTCCTGGTTGATGGTAAACTTAGCGCCTCACAAATGAGTAGCATCAGGCGGTCGCTAGTGTTTGAGAGAGTCCCGGGCAGGGTCCTAGAAGCCTAGTCTTTTTAGTGTGATTTGAACTTAGAAAAAGAAACTGATTGCTTAGCAATCTAAGCCGTAAGCCTGTGAAGCGCTAGAGTGCTATAAGTCAGCAAGGACTCTAGCAACGTAAACGTTAACGACAATGTGCCCGTATGGCACCGTAATACAAAGGTCAGCAGTCAAAGCTGGAGAAGTGAAGTCGGCAAGAATGATTCACTTAGTGACTCTGAGGACTTAGAATGTGCTGAAATGTGATCTGAACTGTGGGGCATACAATTCAATGATAGCTAAAACAAGATATGTACAGTATTTATAGGTGCTAGGCCGCTGTGGTAATTAAACTAAAAAGTCGCTAATTAATTAATCAAGAAAAATCAAGACAAGTACAATGGAACGTGAAAGTCGCTAAGCAATGGCATCTGTCAAGTCGGCAAGCTTTAACTTAACATCCTAGCAGTGAAAGAGGCCAAATGCACGGGGACTGTCGCTAAGGCCTGTAACCATCAAGGGGGTCTGTTTCATGTAGGTCGCTAGGCGTCGGATCAACTGTAAGCGTCGCTAATATCTGAAACCATCACGTGGACCTGTCTCACATAAGTCGCTGTCTTGCATAAGTCACTGTCTCGCATAAGTTGCTGTCTCGCACAAGTCACTGTCTCGCGTAAGTCGCTAAGCATTGCTAAAATGATCTGTTGTTGGATCTTTGAGAAGCCATGGATTTTGATAGGCGTCGCTAAAGGCTCTGGCGTCGGTTATCACTGATTGGGGACTTGAAGGGGGCCGGGCTGGAGTCAGGTGAGTAGCAGGTGATTGCCAAGTCATGTGGTTGCTAAGTCCTGTGATCTTGCACGTCACGTCCTGTAGCTTGAGTTCGATCCCTGCTAGCTGCAAAACATAGGTCGCTAAAAATAGCGCTTGGTGCGCTGAGCCTGGCCAGAGTCTTATCAACATGACAGGTTTATCTAATATGTTTTTCTATAGAAATACTTAAAGATTTCTTAATCTGTGTTTCTGGAGGAACTTTTTAAGTCTATCTAATACATCCTGTGTGAGGGAAACAAAGAATTTGATCTCAGAAACACTCAAAAGAAAAATGATAAGTGTTTACAAAGAAACACAAAAAGATAAATGTAAATTTATTCTTAAAATAAAGACTTGAAACATGACTAATTTTTTCTATCTGTATCTCAGTAATAATCAGAAGGAAAAAAAAATCCTTTCTCTCAAAGTAAAGCATTGAGATTCTTTAATTTTTATTATTCTGTTTTTTTTGATACATTTTATGTAAAACTTGGGAAAAATGTATTAGAAATTACATAACATGTTTTTAACAACTTTTTCTCAAGAAATTCCAGGGATTTCCTGAAGTGACTAGCATTGGCTTTGGGTTATATTTTATTTTGAGCCCAATTTAATTTAAGAATTTATTTTAAATTCTAAATTATTTTAAATCAATCAAAATTTATTATTGTCGGTTCTACTGAAAGTGCATGTGCATGTAACTTAGCCCCACAAACTTGCAAATAAGTAAATAAAACTAAGTCAGACATTGTTTCTCTGACTGGTTGGATTTACCAATTTGCATCAACACAAACATTCTCATACTTGAATGATCTTGAATCATGCACACTCGCATAAGGACTATGTACAATCAATAAGGTCGTTCCAATCGCCATCGCACACGCTCTCAGCGTATGCTGCATCATGCATGCTGCTGCTGTTGAATGTGCCGCTGCAGGTGTCTGCAATGCTCAGAGGTGCTCAAATGAGGCACTGGCATGGTGGATGAGTACAGGGAGTGCCTTGTAAAGATTACTGAAGATGACTTGGGCATTGTCATATGTAATTGTGAGATTCTGTTCATCTGTTGCATGCTAGTTGCTGTATATAGGCATTAAAGAATGTAGAGTCATCTTGCTGTGAGTCAGTACATTGTGGCTCAGCGTTGACTCTTGTCAGGGTTGTTGTCATGTGCCCTTGTCCTCAAAGCTTGGAGCAGCACAAGCTGAGCTGCAGGCATGCAGACTTATGCCCACCAACCCACATTCCATCAGCTGAGCCCAGCCCTCAGCACCTTGACACCCATGCTGCAGTGCCTGCTCCTTTCATGCAAACATTGCTTTGCAAAGCAGTGCTTGATGTCACATTATACATTACAAGACCTAATACCTTCCTTAGTTTAATTCATTTCTATTCTAGGCTACACTGAATGCTACCTTATACAAATATATATCCATTCTGGACCCTCTTGTTGTGTCACGTTGCAAGCCTGTTGAGGAAATCAGTGTATGACTCTGCGGTCCATGTGTCATAGCTTTGTCATTGCGACGTACTTATATTATTCATATGTGAGCAAATCTTTAGTTATATGTTACAAATTTATATTGTCATATACGCATAACGCACCATATTACATCAGAGAATATTATCATATAAAAACCCCTATTAACTTGGAGTTTAAGTAACTTATTTGCTTGAACTCCAGGTACGTAACCACAATATAGTAATAATACATATGTAACTTATTTGCTTGAACTCCAGCTCGATATCATCCTTGTATATAATGCCCGTTCTTAATACAAAAGGGTTCTATTCTGCGCAATGCTACGTCAGGTTATGGGCCCCAATGTCAATGATATAACTTCGGATACCTTACAGTTCACAAAGTTTAACGGCACAAATTACCATGTCTGGTCTGACAATATGAAGGCTGCGCTTCAGGCTAAAGCCTTATGGAGTGTAGTCTCTGGTCACAAACTGTGCCCACCTAAACCACCCAGCAAGTATCCTAACTTGATGACTTCTACTTGCCCAATTGAGGATCGATCATCCGTCACTATTCCAAAGGAGGGTCAAGAATTATTAGAAGTTTTGCAATCTAAAGAATATTTAACTTGGGAACAGGCCTGTGACAAATACAAACAATGGCTTAACAGAAATGATGCCGCTATGAGTCTGATACGCAACACGATTGAATATATGCAGCGTGACTCCATTATAGGCCTTACGAGCTTGGTCGAAGTATGGGAACATCTTTGACAAAACTACATCAAGCAGCAAAGCAGGGTGAACATCCATTACTACTATCAGCAGCTTTATGCAAAGAAATGGGATGGACATACCTCAATGTCGGATCATATAGGTTTTTACCTTAATATTCGCTGATATTTCCTCAAGGCTGATTATAAAATCAATGATATCACTATCATTAATGTGATACTGCTTTCATTACCGTGCACCCCCACCTAGGAGGTAGTTAAACAGAATTTGCTCTATCGTAGCACCAAACTCACGCTGGACAATGTCACCACCGAGTTATTACTTGTCCATGAGTGTTCAGTCCACGAAGATAGTGCCAATATAAAAAGTATGGGATTCATAACCAAGAAGTGTAATGAATTCAGTGGGAGCAAAGGAAACGCAAAATCAGTCAAGAACAAAATCAAAGGCAAATGCAAACCTAAGCCTGATGATATCTGCTACAATTGTGGAGAAAAGGGGCACTGGAGTCCGAAATTTCCAAAGCCTAAAAAGACTAGAGGTATCGGCAATGCTAATTTGGTGGTAAATGACTCCATTACTAAAAGTTGTGAAGTCGGTAAAGTCTTGATGGCCACTTACGATGATATGCCCTCTGGTTTGTTACTTAACAGCGCTGCCTCTTGCCACATAGTAGCTGATTGCTACCATTTTATTCAATATCAACTGATTGAATTGCAGCACATGTCCATTGGAGGACTGCATCAATTACCCATCGCTGGTGTTGGAACTATTGCTTTCTGAACGAATCTTCTAGATGGAACCAATGACATAAATCTAAGCAATGTTCTCCATATTCCTACTCTGGGAGCCAATCTAATTAGTCTGGGTAAACTACAATGTGCTGGTGCCACAATCAAAGGCTTACCTTTTGGCATCGCTCTGATGTGGAACAATCGAGAATTCCTACAGGCTAACCTCATTGGTTCCATGGGAACATTGTACCAAATTGAGACTATGTGTCTTGGGGAACGTGACAAACAGCTAGCATTCATTGCTAATGAACCAACTATGAGACTTTGGCATAGACGATTGGGACAAATTAATCCTTGTACCATCAAAACTATGATCAACCACAATCTAGTAATGGGCATAAACATTAAATTGCCATGCAAATTCAATTGTCTATGCAGCAGTTGTGCTCAAGGAAAGGCCATTCAACCACCTATTCCAGATTCTAGTGACATCAAGTACGAGCGAAACAAATTGCTTGTCATGGATTTAACTGGACCCATGAGTGTGCCAACATAGGATGGATATTTGTATGCATTAATTATTGTCAAAGCAAGTTGACGTCTACCGATTGGAAGACTCCTTAAGTCCAAGAAAGATGTTAGCAACAATGTACAAGATATAGTAGCACAAATTGAAAGACAAGGTGACAGACTTGTGAAAATCATTCATACTGCTAATAGCACAGAATTTGTAAATTCCGCTATGAACAAATTCTGCTTGTTAAATGGCTTCAAACACAAAACCACTAACCCCTATCGACCTCAACAGAACGGGATAGCGGAACGAATGATAGCTGTAATCATAGAAATGACTCAGAGTATGCTCCACAATGCAAAAATGGACTTACACTATTGAGGAGAAGCATTTATGTATGCCATCCGTATTAGGACTATAACGCCCACCTCAGCCCTCAATGGAAAAATCCCTTATTCCAAATATCGTGATGACAAGAAGATGTTGGATTTATCCCATCTACAAATCTTCAGTTCTCTTGGTTGGACATATATTTCCAAAGAAGTTCAAAAAGATAAACTCGAATCTTGAGCACTCAGAGTTTGAATGCTGGGATGGTGGTCTGAAGAGACCAAGGAATACAGACTCAAAGATCTGGAAAATGGAAAATTAATTACTTCAAGGGACATCAATTTCCATGAGGACGACACACCCAGTAAACTAGCATGCATTGAAGCAGGATTGTCACAATCCTCCACTGCTGAAATTGACAATTTAATCGACACAGCTATTTACCCCCCTACCAACTCACCTCAATCTGTGGTTATTCCTTCTCCTTCTTTGGAAGCAGAAGTTGAGGATACTCTTGAGAAACTCAATTCCTTGGATCAAGAATATTGCAGTATGTCTCCTGGAAGTATTGAAGACCTTCAGTACCCCTCCTCTCCTCAACCATCAACTCCTATTCAAATTTCATCCCCTCCAGTTGCTCCTCCTGCACCAAAGAAAGCCAAGAAATGGGACGACTTACCTAAACACAATCCATCCACGTGCAAACAACACATTCCTGTACAATATCGACAGGAAGAAAATGAGAAAGATCCAAGTCATATGGCATTTATCACGGTATCTGGACCATCTTACATCAAAGCCATGGAATTGTCCCACATGGAAGAATGGCAGCACGCCATTGATTCCGAGTATCAGCAGCTGCTTGACAAAAACATATTTAAGGAAATTGATGAACTACCCATAGGAAAATGGGCGATTGGAAGCAAAGTTGTTTTGAAAGAGAAATTAGATGGAAATGGGAAACACGTTAAGTTTAAAGCTCAAATTGTAGCTCAAGGTTTCTCTCAAGTTCCAGGCATTGATTTTGACAAAACATTTTCTTCAGTAGCCAAATTCATGACTTTACGAGTTTTCTTCACACTTGCCGCCACCTTGGATCTTGATGTACATCAAGTGGATGTGATTGGCGCTTATTTGGAGGAAAACTTGAACAAAGAAATCTACATGAAGGCACCTGCTGGTATCGGCAAAAGGAAATACTGGAGGCTATATATGGGCTTAAACAAGCCAGCAGAAAATGGAAACAACGACTTCATGACGTATTAATAAATCTCAGTTTTACTCCATTGCAATCCGATGACTGCTTATATGTTTATTGTTCTTTGGCAAGATCAAACTTATGGTCTTAATCTACATAGACAACATGGTGGTCACCAGCAAAGACATCAATTGCATAATCTCATTCAAGAAGAATCTATCTAATAACTTTGATATAACAGATCTTGGAGAGATCCAATATATATTGGGATTGCAGGTCTCCCGAGACAGAACCAAATGTGTCATCCATTTGAATCAGTTGTTGTACATTGGTTCCATTATGGAACAATTTGATATGACCAATTGTGGACAAGTCTCTACTCCTATTGCAACGAATCATAACCTGTCATCCCATCAGTCGCCATTGACTCAAAATGATTTTATTGAATACAAAACAAAATCCAAGGGAATTAAATATTTGTCCCTTGTTGGTTCTCTGTTATATGTGACCCAGACGTGACCTAATATTCAGTTTGCTGTAGGGCTTGTGGCTCAGTTCACCGGTAATCCAGGCCTGCCTCATTTAGCCACCTACCAACAAATTCTTTGTTATCTCAAGGGAACTAAAGATCTAGTGCTTGAATTGGGCGGAAACTTGAGTAATGGAGTATCTCTGGTTGGCTGGAGTAATGCCAGCTGGGCTCAGGATCAATATGATTGAAAGTCCATCAGCGGATGGTGTTTTGATCTCAACGGAAGTATGATTTTGTGGTCCTCCAAGAAGCAAAGTGTCATCGCCATGTCAACGGTTGAGGCTGAGTATATTGCCTCTTCCAATGCCACTTGTGAAGCTATATGGCTTCAAAGTTTACTCTCGAACCTAAACTTCCATCAAACTAAAGCCACCATCATACATACGGACAGTTCTGGAAGCATAGCCCTTTCCAATAATCTGGTCACTCACTCTCGTGCCAAACATATCAATATCCGCTACCATTTTATTTGTGAACACATCAATCATGGAGCTATTAAATTGAATTATGTGTCAACAAAGAACATGATGGCCGACATATTTACTAAGGCCCTCCCTCGAGAAGCTTTTGAATTATTCCGCCTTAAATTGGGAATTAGACGACCTCAAGTAACACCAAGTAGGAGTGTTGAGGAAATCGGTGTATGACTCTGCGGTCCATGCGTCATAGCTTCATCATTGCGATGTACTTATATTATTCATATGTGAGCAAATCTTTAGTTATATGTTATGAATTTATGTCGTCATATATGCACAACGCACTATATTACATCAGAGAATATTGTCATATAAAAACCCCTATTAACTTGGAGTTTAAGTAACTTATTTGCTTGAACTCCAGGTACGTAACCACGATATAGTAATAATACATATGAAACTTATTTGCTTGAACTCCAGCTCGATATCATCCTTGTATATAATGCCCATTCTTAATACAAAAGGGTTCTATTCTGCACAATGCTATGTCAAAGCCACTGGTAAGAGCAGGTTGGCCTAAGAGTCAAGAGGAATGAGTGACTGCCAAGGTGTGGGCTTTGAGTGAGAGTGGCTGTGATGTCACAGAAATTCCCTTCTTTCTGTGACAGCCACCTGCCTTAGTCTTTGTCATGCTCGCCATACCGTTCAGCTTATAGAAGTTTATTTTCCCTCTCTCTAGTCAAGTAGTATTTCAATACAATAGTAACTCTGACAATTGACTCTCACACGGAGGTCATGCCAGACTTCATGGAGGAAGAGTTTCAATTCTCAAGAAAGGCAGTAAAGTTAAGTAGACAAGGAATGTCCACTGACTAAGCTGTCAAAATTCTAAGAACATTATGGAATATGGATTTAGAGCAAAGAAAGGCAGTATGAGAAGAAAAAAGGGAAGAGAGAGAAGTGGAAAGAGCAGCAAATGCACAGGAACAAGATGACAGACTTAGAGCACAAGATGATGAAGACACACTACAGTCTAGACATTTGAGGCAGAACTCCATTGCAATTGAAGACAAAGAAGGTCCTAAGTTTATATCGAGCAAGCCAGTTCCAGAAGTTATAGAGTACCCTCCAGCATGCTTCACTATCAAGAAACTGAGGGAACAGGAGTACATCAAATTAAGCTACTTCATGCTTGAAGGGCGTGCTGAGGCAGCAAAAAGTCTTTACGCTGACAAAGGAAGACAACATCCTGGCTTTGAAACCAGTGGTCAATTTTAAAGCCAAAGAGAAAGCATTGCAGGATGAAGGACTTGACCTGGGACCAGTTATGTATTGTGTCTACCAACTTCCTGGAATACATTGTAGTACTTGTTTAGAGTATTACTAATAGTTCTGGGGCTTTCTTGAAGTCTTAGAAAGTTACTGCTAATCCACACTGTTGCTTGACAATAAACTTGATGTATTGAAGAGGGTTACTTCCCAGAATATATATAATATCCTGAAAGGTAGAGGGTTCTCAACAAACTCCAGCCTAAATGATTCACTCCCTGGGAACCACCAAGCCTTTGCCTATCAATAGTCTCTGAGGTTTTCAACAAACTCCAGCCTAGGTGATTCACTCCCTGGGAACCACTGAGCCTTTGCCTATCAATTGCCTGATTATTCTCTAATTTACCTAGCCTATTTATACCTTTCCCCACAGTGCACAGACCACCGTGTCACCTGACTACCAAGCCCATTTGTCAACCCATTATTTGAGTTGTTCTTCCTATTTTGGGTGCCATCATTCATCTTTCACCATTCCATTCCTACTTCCACTGATCCTATTTGCTTCCA
The DNA here is from genome assembly GCA_003313785.1 of Termitomyces sp. MG148. Lineage (NCBI taxonomy): Eukaryota > Fungi > Basidiomycota > Agaricomycetes > Agaricales > Lyophyllaceae > Termitomyces > Termitomyces sp. MG148. Next base: position 147 of record QLOM01001925.1, on the reverse strand, counting down.
CTATTCCCTTTTTGACCATTGTCTTGGTGCCACCAGTCAGTTCTGGAAGCCATCATTCTTCTTTGCTATTCTTAGCTTTTTCTTCCCCATTTGCCTCTGCCCCATTTGCTCCTGCCCCTTTTGTCTGGCTTCCATTCATAAATTTTC